>WNWK01049291.1:0-13256 GCA_009830355.1 Cherax destructor | reverse complement strand
ATGTGAGGGCAAATTGGGTTTGTTGATTTTTGAAGAGTTATAAGTGGTACATAAAACTTTTTTTTCATTTTGTGACATTTCCATGCTGAATGCTTGTAATGGTACAAGTTGAAGACAAGAAACAAACCACCATATGGTCAATTTTGTTTGTCTGTCATCAGACAAATATTATTCAATCCAAGCAAAAAACCTGCAATAGAACAACCCCCAACTGATCAACAACTCCCCTATTGTCTGAGGCCTGGTGATCACTTTCTAATACAACTGCCTGCTACTGCTCTGAAGAAAAGGCTGGGGAAAAAGTGTTTTGTCAGTGCACATACAAAAACCCCAAAAAAAACGCACACACACTTTTATGTGTGAAATGTGAAAAACAAAAGTTCCACAAGCTGCGGGACTGACATTGTATATATAATATAGAAAATAGAATAAACAACTTTTTATATTGTTCGTTTTTAAACATTTTTTTAAACAATATAATGACAAAGTGTTTGTGCGTTATTGTGTAGTATACAGTGAATATATCCCAAAATAGTCCTTATTTTGGGTCTCACAGGCCAAAAAAGTTACTTAAAAAAAAAAAAAAATAAAAAAAAATTCCCGGGGTGCCCAAGCCCGCGATGTTGCCGTAAGTGTTCAATTTCTGTCCTTCCCCCTTTTTGGTGTATTGATCGCAAAGATAAGGTTAGGAAAGGAGGGTATAAAACGATTTAGATAAAGAAAATTGGGATATCACATTGGAGAGAGGGATTATGGAAGAAGTGAATGTTTTCAGAATTTGGGGTTGATTTGTCAGCAGAGGGTTTATGAAGGATGAGGTTAACCATAGAATTGATGAAGGAAAAAGGTGAGGGTGCGTTGAGATATCTGTGGAGAAAAAAACGTTATCTAGGAAAAAAGGGGAATGTAAAAAAGTATAGTGGTCCCAACCCCTTACAGTGGACCCCGAGTTTCAAAAAATTTACTCCAAGTCTGCTCAAGGGCCTTTCAACGAATTTACTCCTTAAGGAAAATGTCACGTAGGGTTTTCCAGACCCCCAAAAAAACACTTCCCCGCACTGACAATATTATACTTACATAATTGTACGATTTCAGGGGGGTTTCGAAACTGGGGTCCACTGTTTAAAAGGGGTGAAGCTTTGGGTTGTTGCACAAGGGGGAGACGGGGGCGTGGGGTTCCTGTCAGGGGAATGTGTGGTAAAATTTTGCAGAGAATTGAGTGTAAATTAGGGAGGGGTTAAAAGTATTAGTCAGGGGCTGAGGGGGTTTTAGGGGGTTTGGTTTTAAAGAATGGATCAAAGAGAATGACTTTGGGGGCGAAAATCGTAGGGGAAGGAAGAAGGGGTAGGGGTCGTCCTCAAAAAAGGGTTGGGAGAGGAGGGTAAAGGAGGTTTTTGGGGAAAAGGGGGTTGGGCTTCCAGAAAGCATGTGTGGTGTTGATAGGGGTGAATGGAGACGAATGGTTTTTTGGGGCCCGACAAGTGTTGGAGGTGAGCAGGGTTATTTATTTAGCCCCCCTTTAGTCCTGGAAATGGGAAGCAATTTCACTTTAAAGGAGGGGGGTTGGGGGTAGAGACAGTTTGGGGGGACAAATCTAAATTAGACTGAGCACCTCTGAGGGGTGAAAGTGTTGAAATTGAAAAAATTTTTTTTTTGGGGCTTTCTTTTTGGGGCACCCTGCCTCAGTGGGAGACGGCCGACTTGTTGAAAAAAAAAAAAAATACTCTGAAAATAAAAACATCATTTCATAAGCAAAAAATTTTTTTTTAAAATATTTTCGACCCTGAAACTATTTTGGGGAGAGGGCCTCTAACCTTTTTTGTTGCAACCCCTAATCCTGGTGCCCCTGTTGTTGCAAATATTGAAAATTTTTAACAAAATGTTAAGATTATTTTTCTGATTGTTTATACCCCAAAAAAAATTTTTGGATCAGTACTTACGAGATATGGGGGCGAAAGTTGAAAAAAAAATGAGCCGCATATGGCAACAGCGGCGAATGGCCACCCGGTAAACTTTAGTTTACTTTTTTTTTAGGTTTATTTTTTTTTTCACTATTTTATTTTTTTCGAATTATGTCCTGTGAGCCCAAAGAAAGGTGCAATGTATATATAGTGGTACCCCTTTTTTAATGGTCCCCAAACACCCCTTTTATGTAAGTTTATTTTTTAAATGTTTTTGTAAGGTAATTTTGGGGGTCAAAAGGACTAGTCTATTTTACATAATTTTTTTGGAGATAAATTCGTTTGTAATGGCACTTGAACAGCATTCTGGGAAAGAAAAAAAATCGTAAGTCGGGGGGACCCTTATATACACTCGTTGTATGCAAAAAATAATCGCACAAAAAAGTATCATTATATTGTTTTCAAAACTTTTTTACACCAAATCTAGAGGGATTAGTACCAAACTTGCACACGAAACCCCTTTTAAAAAAAAAGACTCGGGAGATGTTAAATCCCCAATAAAAACAGGGGGGGCCACAGACGTTGAGAGCCACTAATGTGGGGGGCCCCAAAACGTTAAAAATGCCACCCCCAAAAATAAGGGGGTTACCAAAGACCCTGGCTGCTTTGCCCGGGGACGGACAGGGACCTGTCGGGCCCCACCAGCCAGGCTGTGGTTCGACGTTGGACTGCGTGCAGCCAGCAGTAACAGCCGGGTTGATCAGGCTCGATCCAACATGAGGCCTGGTAAAGCCCGAGCCGCGGGGGCGTTGACCCGGGAACTCTCTCCTTTGCTATTGTTCATAATATATATACACAAATAATGACTGCACTTTTTCCATCAACTGATATTTAGACTTAAAACCCGTTGATCTGTGTGTGGGACATCTAAATTTGTGAGTCGGGGTGGCAGTTCAAAAACATATTATACCATTACTCACCACCCTCTCCTGTCAACCTGTCAACAAAAGGGGGTAGCATGTCTTCCCCCACAACCTTCCTTCATTTCCTACCTACCTTCCTTTTTTTTCCTTCTTTCCCTTTCCTACTTTTTTCCCTTCCCTTCCTTCCTCTCTCCCCCCTTCCTGCATTCCTTTCTTCCTTCATTCCTTTCCCTTTCCCTTTTCTTTCTTCCTTTTTTTCTAACTTCTTTTGTTACTTCCTTCCTCTCATCCTTCCTTCCTTCCTTCCTTTCTCTCTTTTTTCCCTTTTCAAGTCCTTCCTTCCTTCATTTCCTCCTTCCTTCCCTTTTGTTTCCTTCCTTCCTCTATCCTTTTTTTCCTTCCTTCCTTCCTTCCTTCATCTCTTTTTTTCCTTCCTTCCTTCCTCCCCCTTTCTCTTTTTTTCCCTTTCCCTTTTCTTCCTCTCTTTCCCCTTTTTTCCTTTCCCTTTTCTTCCTCTCATCTCCCTTTCCTTCCAAACTTTTTTTCTTTTTTCCCTTCCTTCCTTTTTATCCTGGGCATTGTTTCAGTCACAAACTCCTAAAAACCATGCAATTTATCTTCAGAGACACTTCCATCTGTGTTAGAGCATCATTGGGGAAGAAACAGTCCCAGATGCGCCAAGGGTCAGATAATTTTACCGCTGGCACGAACAAGGAACTGAAATGGTGTTCCCCCCCAAAGCACCACTGGCTGCCCGATTTTTTTACTGCACACACTGACCACACAGACCCATTCTCTCACATGTAGGCCTAAGCTTTTCCGTTGATTTGAAGCCACTGAATTTAGGTGTAAATCGTCCGAAACAGTGGCTCGTAAGCGATATACAACCAAACAGTCAAAGGGTTAAAAGGTTAAACCATTGAAAATCATCTTTTTTTGCAGCACAGTGGACCCCCGGTTTCGTAAATTTTTTCCCGAATGCTGTTCAAGTGCCGTACAAATGAATTTGTTCCCATAAGGAATAATGTAAAATTTGATTATCCTTTTAGACCCCCAAAAAAACACTTTAAAAAACACTTACAAAAATACACTTACATAATTGTTCAGTTTTGAGCAGTACTTAAATCGGAGATCCACTGTATATCTTCCATTTATCAATGAGACCAGGAAAAGGAGAATACACCTATAAAACCATATGAAACTACACCGCAAAGGTGTTTTTAACCAAAATATGGTCGCATTTTTTTTCTCAAATGCACTGCATGCGGACAATTTTTTTTTTCGTGACCATCAGACCCCTTTTCACATGTAGGCCTACCAGCTTTCTCCCAAGATTTGAAGCCATTTGAATTTTGCCTTTGCTCCCTCTGACAGGTAAAAGGTTTAAATTTTTATTTACTTTACAGTAGTATTTCAGTTAAATTTTCATTTAATACTAGGTGAACAGATTTAGATAAGGGAAGAGGATTTTTTGGCCTTTAAAGATTTGAAAAAAGGCATATGATGGGTATAGGGGGCAATGTGGATATGTTGCAAATGAATGGAATAGGAGGTAGGTTAAAAAGGTGAAAATTTTTTTTGGGTTAATGAGGCTCGGGTTTAAAAGTAGTAGGCTAGAGGGAGATTTTTTCCCCGAAAAAATAGGACTTAGACAGGGCGGTGATGTCACCATGGTTTTTCAATATATTTATAGATGGAGCTGTAAGAGAAGTAAATGCCGGATGCTGGCAAGAGGGGGGGAAAGATAAAGAATCTAACACAAAGTGGTGGTTGTCAAGTTGCTCTTTGCGATGGCACTGTGTTTTTGGGAGATTCAAGAGAAGTTAGAGGTTGGTTGATGAGTTTGGTAGGGCATGTAAAAGAAGGAAATTGTTATAGAAGAGGAAAGAAAAGTGATGAGGATCAAAAAAAAATTAGGTAAGGGAAGTTTGGGATATCAGTTTGGGAGGGAGGGGGTATGGAGGAGGGAACAGATATTTGGGAGTGGATGTCAGCAGGGGTCCATGAAGGATGAGGTGAACAAGCTTTGGGCGAGGGGAAAAAGGTGATTTTATGAGGAGTCTGGGAGACAAAGAACTTTATCCACGAAAGCAAAGAGGGGAATGAGGGGAGTATAGTTATACCCAAAGCCTTGTATGGGTGTGAGGCGGTTGGGAATAAAAAGGAGAAGGTGGAGGCAGGGGGATGCTGCTGAGGGCAATTTTGGGGGGAAAAATGCAAAAACCCGTAGTTTGGGATTAAAGGGGGGTGGGATTACCAAAACTTTTTCCAAGGGGTGAGGAGGGGTTATTGAGGGTTTGGACATGTAGAGAGGGTGGAACGAAAAAAACACCCCGAGTGCAAACTTAGTTTAGGGGAAAGGGGGGGAGGGGGCAATAGGAAAGGTTGGAGGAGGGGGGAAAAGGGGGTTTTTGGGGGAGGGTTGGGCTTAGCAAGCGTGCGGAGCGTGTTAGATATAAGTGAATGGAGACAAAAAGGTTTTTTGGTCTTGACGTGCTGTTGGGGTGTAAACAAGGTAACATTTATGAAGGATTCAGGGAAACCGGGAGGCTGGACTTGATTCCTGGGGGGGAATACAGTGCCGGGACTTAAGGGGGGGTGTGTTGGCAGGGCGAGATTTTTAGGAGGAGAACAGGAAAAATTTAAAATTATGGAAAAAAAAGTTTTCTTTCCAAAAAAAAGTATAATTCTGGCAAATGTTGATGCAATGGCTTGTTTCTATATATTTCTAATGTTTTTTCCAAAATGTTTTTTTGTTCTTTCTGTTAGAAAGAACATGTTGGCAATTAGTCAGGTTTTTTTTTTCCCCCAAAAATTTCAATTTTTTTGATTGTTTCATTGAAATACACTACATGGCAACTTCTGTTAGGGTTAGGGGAAGAACCCTGAGTGCTGGCTCATACCCTTTTTGGTTTCCCAAAAAGGACGGAGAAGTATAGCGCCCGGATTTGGCGCCATTACCTTTTTTTACACAAACATAATTATCTATAACAAGAATAAGTTATTGACATTATTATCCCTCCATGCAAAGAGTATTTATAAGAGCATCAGACTTTGCACACTGTCCTTAATCACTGGGAAGGCCATTCTCCCCTCTTCCCTCCTCCACTTTGGTACTTTGCACAATTCTTTCTTCAATTCTATCAGCTTTTCACTTTTTACCAAAAGGGGTGCCACATGAAGTTTCTTTTGGGGCCCTGGTGGGTTATTTCAGTCATAATCAATAAAAACACTGCAAATAAATTTATTGTGAAATGTTGGGTGAGGGAGGTAATGTTCATTCAAGATAAACAAAGCTAGATGGGCCACAACCCGCGCAGGGAGGTGCGCAAGGGGGGAGGTGGGCAGGTCTGGCGCCGCGAAATGGGAAACGGCCGAAGCAGCTAAAATTTGGGGGCCCAAAAGCGCAAAAAACAGCCGGCCCATACCAGGGGGCCAAACTTGGGGGGCCACTGTATAGGAGTGAACTGCATGGCAATGGTCAAAGGGGGATTCAAACCTTTCTGCCAGCCTGCCCATAATAGACAAAGGGGGATTCGCAATGTTGCTTGGTGGAATCAAATGTGGAGAGCCACCTGTACTTGCAACATCTGCCACACTGCTCCCCCAGCCACCCAAATGCCCCGGCATGACAGTAGCTTTCTTTGTACTTAGCAAATCAAAATTGTAATTACCATTTAAATATGAAAAAATAAAACCTTTTTCCCTTATCATACCCTTTTCTAAATCCAAAAAAACAACAAAAATGTCCCAAATTTATCTACTGTTCATTATATGCTTCAATGTAAACACTTTTCACATCCCCCCCCATTCTAAAGTCTCCTTGTTTATCTGAAATTTGCTCTCCGTCTTACCCAAATTCTTCCAATAATAACCCTCCCAAACCTTTACCTGGTATACCCAAGGGGGCATATTCCCAAAATTTTTTACTCTTTTTTGCCCCCCTTTCCTTTATATAAAAAGAAACATGCATCCCTCTGCAGTCCCTAGGTACCTTCTCCTTTTCATCCATTTATTAACAAAATTAATATATCCCCCCGCTTTTTAAAATGTCATGATCCCATCAGTTCCCGCTGCTTTTTTCCCCCCTTTTATTCTACCCAATGCCTAATGCATTTCCCCCCACTCACATCTGGCTCTTTTCACTTCAAAAGATTTTATACCTCCCCGCCCAACGATGAACTCACTGCCCCCCCTCTTCATCAACATTTAACAGTTCCAAGATATTCCCATCATCTTCCCCAAAACTTCCAACTTCCCCATTCTGTTTTTAACTGTCAAATCCATTTTTTTCCCTTAGGCACCAACATTTTATTTACTCCAAAACTTTCTCTTATTCTGGCAAAATTTATTGACATCACCTCACCCACTCTATCATTTGCCCCCTTTTTCACCCCCCACCCTCTTCACTCTCTTTACCTCCATATACTGCCTTTCCATATCACTTCTGCTTTGTAAAATTTCTCATAAGGAACTTTTTCTCCCTTATCACACACATTACCTCATCATTCCCCCAAACACTCCTCTTTTTTTCCATACCCACCCTCATATCCACAAACTTTCATTTTTAAAAATTTCCCATCCTCTTCAACCCCGCCCCCTATACTCACTAGCCCACCTTTTTTATAATAAAAGTTGCTTATAAATCACCCAATTTCCTCCTTTAGTTAATAAACCTTTACCTCTCTTACTTGCTTTGGCCTTTTCCTTTTGTCCACCTCTTACTCTAACTGTTGCTATAAATTAAAAATGATCTGTTATATCTGTTGCCCCCAAAAATCACATCCTGAAGTCGAGGCCTGGTCCCAAATCTGCACACTGCCATAACAATATACTGGAGTGAGAGATATGGGAGGAAGTGCAAAATAAACCCAGTGAGGAGCAGGGGGCAGTGGGGAAAACAAGGGAACACTGTATCAACACCCGGGGGCCCCAGACTATTCAACATCTTACCAAAAATATCAGAAACAAGCAGAACAAGTGTAGAAGCCTTCAAAGGAAACTGGGCAAGATCTTTACCAGGTGCCAGATCAAACCAGGTTTTGATGGATATGGGGGGAGCGGGCCTCCAGCAGCAACAGCCTGGTTGACCAGGCAAGCACTAGATGAACCTAGCCCATGACTAGCTCCAAAGTAGTGAAACCCTTTAAACTCTTCAAAGGTATATCTACCCATCAACCCTTTTAAACCACCAATACATAATTCAATAAACTATTTTATTACGCTACAAATATCTTGTATACTTATTTATTCTCTTTTTTTAATATATGTATTACTTATTACCAAACCTCTTTTTAAGAAGTTAATTAAAAACCCCCCTGTCATTTACTCATGACACCCCAAACTTACCTACTACTCCTCCACAAGTTTTTTTCCCCCCCTTTGCATTTAGGTCCTCCACCAAAATTACCTCTCACTTGGTTCAAAAATCTCCAAACACTCACTCAACATCTACCAAAATTTTTCTTTTCTCCTTTAAATTTCTCCCCAAGTGCATAAAACTTAATATAGCCCTTTTTTCCTCCAACCCTTATTTTACTCCATGATTTTTAAATTTTTTTTTTATTATTAACACATGGGCGATTCCCCCCAAAGGGAGGGTCCCCAAAAAAAAAACTTCATCATCATTCCTCCATCACTGTTTCCAAAGGGGGGTGCTTTACACAAGTTAAAAAACTGCAACATTAACCCCCCTCCTTCAGAGTCCCGGGCCTGTATTTCCCCATCTCCAGAACTCAAGTCCGCCTCCCCTTTCCCCTGAATCCTTCATAAATGTTATTTTGCTCACACCCCAACAGCACGCAAGTATTAAAACCATGTGCCTCCATTCCCCTATCAAAACCCACATGCTTGCTGGAAGTCCAACCCCCTCGCACCAAACTTCCTTTACCTCCTCCCCCCAAACCTTTCCTAGGCCGACCCCTCCCCCCCTTCCTCCACACAGATTTATACACCCCGGTCACTCTGTCTCGTTCCATTCTCTCTACATGTCCAAACCACCAACAACCCCCCCCTCAGCTCTCTGGGCAATCGTTTTTGGGAATCCCCCTCCTCCTAATTTCCAAACTCAATTCTCTGCATTATATTCACCCACATTTACCTCAGACACACATCTCCCCTGCCTCCAGCCTTTCCCCCAACATTCATCACCCATGCTTCACACCCAAAAAGAGCGTTGGGATAACTATACCCCCATACATTCCCTCTTTACTTCCAGGACAAAGTTCTTTTTCTCCACAGACTGGTGCTCCACTCACCCTTTTCCTCATCAATTCATGATTCACCCATCCTTCAAAACCCATCTGCTGACATGTCCACCCCCAAAAATCGAATACATTCACCTCCCCCATACTCTCCTCCAACTGATATCAAACCCACCATTTTTTTGTTATCCTCATCACCATCTTTTCCCATATTCCCTTTTAATTTTCTTCTTTTACACACCCTACCAAATTCATCCCCAAACCCCTGCCTTCTCTTCAAATCTCCCAAAAACACAGTGTCATCAGCAAAAAACAACTGTGAAACTCCCACTTTTTATTTGCTTTTTATCTTTTGTCCCCCCCTTGCCAAAACCTGCATTCACTTCTCTTACAACCCCCCCTAAAATATAAACAACCACGGGGACATCCCCATCCTTGTCTAAGGCCCACTTTTTTCTGGGAAATAGTTTTCCCCCTACACACTCTAATCTGAGCCTCACTATCCTCATAAAACTCTTCACTGCTTTCAGTAACCTTCCTCCATTCCATCACCGCAACATCTGCCACATTGCCCCCTATCTACCCTATCAACGCCTTTTCCAAATCCAAAATCCCAAAAAAACATCTTTACCTTTACCCAAATACTGTTCACCATATTTTTCCCTGCAAACACTTGGCCCACACCCCCCCTACCTTCCTAAAGCCCTTGTTCATGTTCATTCTATCCTGCTTTCTGTCTTACTCCTAATTCTTTCAAAAAAATTCACCATACACTTTACCAGGACACTCAACAGATTATTCCCTAAAATTTTTTTGCACTTTTTTTTGCCCCCTTTCCCTTTATACAAAGGAACAATACCCCTTCTCTGCCAATCCCTAGGTACCTTACCCTTCCATACATTTATTAAATAATAGCACCAACCACTCCAAAACTATACCCCCACCTGCTTTTAACATTTCTATCTTTATCCCATCAACCCCACTGCCTTACCCCTTTCATTCTACCCCTGCCTCCGAACTTCCCCACCCACAACTGGCTCTTCCACACTCCTACAAGATGTTATTTCCTTGCCCTAAAACGAAATCACAGCTTCCTGTCTTCATCAACATTTAAAACTCCTCAAAATATTCCTCCATCTTCCCCATACCTCTAACTCCATTTAATAACTCTCCTCTCCTATTTTTAATGTCAAATCCATTTGTTCATTAGGCTTCCTCAACTTATTAATCTCATTCCAAAAATTTTTTTTATTTTCAACAAAATTTGTGATAACATCTCACCCACTCTCTCATTTGCTCTTTTTTTGCTTCACCACTCTTTTTAACCCCCCTTTTTTTTCCCTATACTCTTCCCTCCTTTCATCACTTTACTTTGTAAAAACCCCTCATATGCTATATTTATATTCCCTTTTCCTGCCATAATTGATCCTTCAACATTAAATTTCCTTCCCAGCTCTAACCTATTGGGAAACCCCCGACGTAATCCGTTATTTCTCCCTTTTTGAAAATTCCCCCCAACCCCCCCTTCCCTTTACTTTTTTTCCCAGAGCCATGACATCCCGTTTCTTTTTTATTTTCCCAAAACATCTCCTTTCATCCGCACTCATCCACGCACATTAAACAGTTTGATTGCAGCGCACTCAGCTCCCCTAATCCGGGGTTCAATCCCCAGAAAAAGGGTTTAAAAATTGAACTTGTTTCCTTAAGACACCTGCTGGCCCTGTTCACCTATCAAAAAAAAATTACAGTGGGCCCCCCGAGTTTCGTAAAAACTTCATTCCAAAGCCTGCTCAAGTGCCATTACTGAACAATTTACCCCCTTAAAGAAAAAATGTCAAGTAGGTTAGTCCATTTCAGACCCCAAAAATACACTTACAAAAGCACTTACAATATTATACTTACAAAATTGTACGATTTCCGGGTTTACAAAACTGGGGGTCCACTGTACCTGGTGTTAGTCGACGGGTGTGGATCGCATCCTGAAGACGAAATTGACCTAATTTGTCCGAAAAGCTCTGCACAACAAGCAATGTCTATATATGAAGTATGTTATTGACGCTGTTAGCCTGTATAATTAAAACATACTTTAGAAATAAAGATTATTATTAATCTATACCAGAGGGAAAATACCACTGCTCCAGGTATTTTAGTCTCTTTACAACGGGCAAAAATAGTTGGATTAATACAAAGGGGAGCTATACTGTTGCTTTTTGCTGATGATGCTTTTTGGGGTATTCTGAAGACAAGTTGCAAGGTTGGAAATAGATTTTAAAAGGTATTTAAAAGAAGGAAACTAAAGGTGAACAAAGAAAGAGAAAGGTGATAAGGGGGAACAAAAACATAGACTAAGCAACAATAAACTGAATATCAGATTTTATGGAAGGGGTATGGAGGAAGTGGATATGTTCAGATATTTGGGAGTGGACATGTCTATGAAAGACAAGGTCAACCATAAAACAGATGAGGGGAAAAAAAGGGAGGTGGTGCAGGAAGTATCTGTGGAAAGAAAGAAGTTTATTTATGGAGATAAAAGAGAATGTACCAGAGTGTAACAGTACCAACACTTTTATATGGGTGTGAGGAATGGGTTTTGAACGGTGTAGAGAGGAAGCAACTGGACGCAGTGGTTATGTCACATTTGAGAGCAATGTGTGATGTAAATATTACATAGATAATTCAAAATGTAAAGTTCACACAGTGTGGGTTCAGCAAAGCTATAATTCAGAGGGATGTGAAGTTGAGGTAGTTTGGGCATGTTAGTGGAGTGATAGAATGATGAAGAAGGTGCAAAATTTGGTGTGGCAGGTAGGAGGGGGTCGAGGCATTCCCGGGAATGGTTGAAGCAAAGGAGTAAAGGAAGCTTTGAGTGTTAGGGGCTTAAGGATGCACCAGGCTTGTGTAGTGTGTTAGATAGGAGTGAATGTGAAAGTGGTTTCTAATGGACATGCTGCTGGAGTGTGAGCAAGGTAACTTTCATGAAAGTATTAAAGGGAAACTGGTTAGCCAGATTTGAGTCCTGAGAAGGAAGGGCAGTGCCTGCACTCTGAAGGAGGAGTTAGGATCTGCAGGCAGAAGGTACCCTAAGTTGAAGTCAGCACACTTCCAGCAAGACAGTTACTGAATGAATGAAGGTGAATGTTTTCTTCTTTGGGTCACCTTGCTTTAGTGGGAGATGGCTGTTGAGGAAAAAAAAAAAAAGCATAATGATTTAGTAAAAGTGAAAAGTGTGTATAAAAGAAGAGAAGGATATACCAAATGGTATTAATAAAAGAAAAAATATGGGCAAGACATTATGGATGTTGACTGACACAAGTTCATTCCAGCAAAACAGTTTAAAAAATGAGCATATAGCTTTCAAAGTTCTTCAGTATACCAGAGCTTGCAATCTTCACTAAAGTAATACCCATTTTGCAAATGAGCATTGTGAATTCATTTTACAATAACTCTGAAAAAATTAATTCTCAACATCACAAAATTAATGCATTTCATTAAGATTACAAAATACAAACTAAAGTTAGGCTCACCAAAATGGGTTGAATAGGACCAAGCTAAATACAGTGGACCCCGGTTTTGTGATTTTTTTTGTTCCAGAATGTTGTTCAAGTGCCATTACCAAACAAATTTATTCCCATAGGAATAATGTAAATTAGACTAGTCCTTTTAGACCCCCAAAATACACTTGCAAAAGCACTTACAAAAATACACTTACATAATTGTTCAGTTTTGGAGCATCACGAACACCAGGGGGCCACTGTACATTACATTAAATTTTGCAAGATTAGGTTAGTTTCAATTTATTTAGTTCTGCTACAAAATACAGTGGTACCTCGACTTTCGTTAATCCGTCAGAGTCTTTTTTAGGGCAAAAACTTAACACGAATCAATTTTCCCTCATGAAATAATGGAAAAAATTTAATCCGTCCCAAAACTTCCAAAAGTAGTTAAATAAAATATTTTTAAGAACTTTTGGACATTAAATATTTCAGAATTGAATAAGAATACATAAATACATAAAATATTTTACAATAACATGTCACTTACATTTATTGAAGAGTTGTTGGTGTGGGGGAAATAGGAGGGGGGAAAGGGGGAGTAGTTTTAGTGTTTGGAAGGGGAAACCCCCTTTCCCTTAACCTCAGGTGGTAAATTCTTTTTTGGGGGTTTCTTCCTTTTCTTTAATGACTAGGACCACGAGAGTCACTGGACCCCTTTTTAACAAAAAATTTGTC
>WNWK01049290.1:0-13257 GCA_009830355.1 Cherax destructor | reverse complement strand
GGTCTTGGACTTATGCGACTTAGAACGATCATTATGTTGTATTTTTGTTGGTCGCAAGTAATTACTGGCTTAATGGTTATAGGTTGGAGTATTAGGGAAGAAAGGTGTTTAGGGTAAGGTTGGGTGTTTTTGTACTCAAGTGTGTGTTTTGTGCTATTTTGGCCTCAGTGTGAATTGGCGTGAATGTGCGTGTCTCAGTCCATAGGACGACAGGTCACAGGTGTGCCATAACATGTTTAATTTGTAGATTGTATACGGTGTAGGGTAAAGCATCACGGCACTTACATTGTTAGGTTTAGTTTTCTATTTAGGTTGATGGTGAAAGCTGTGAACCGTATATTGTTTGTCTTAATTGTGATTAGTATCATTAGTATTTTTGATGTCCTTGATGTGGTATTAACATGGTTTGACGCCATAGTATAATTATATATAAAAAACATGAACGATGTTATATTTGTAAGGTTGATGTAAATATGCCACAAGTATTGTATTGTTTTGATTTATTATGTAGGTAGCTGTGTTCAATGTTTCTGTACATATTGTCCAATGTGTTCATATTTCTGTAGGGTAAGTGTCCGCATCATGGCACTTACATATTTAGGTGGTTTCTTTTCTTTTTAGTTTGATGACATCCTTAGGTTATTTTTATACAGTAGTCTTAAGATAATTATATTGTTTTGAATTATGAGGTACTTGGTATTGTACCGTCATGTTTCTTTTTGTATTATCACTGTTTTGATTTATAAAATATAAAAAAAAAAAAATCCAAAGAAGTGCTTTCTGGCATATAACCAGATTAGATATCTAGGCTTTGTTCTAGCAGATAACTCCTTGCAACCTCTTCCCCAGAAAATCAAAGCCTTAACAGAGTTTAAATTCCCAAGAACGAAGAAACTCATGCGTAGCTTCCTCGGTTCTGTTAATATCTATGCTAAATTTATCCCCAATATTACTACCCTCACCGGAAGTTTATCGGACTACCTTAAGAAGTCTGTGAGGGAGCCTCTTGAACTTTCCGACATAGCTCGAGAAAAGTTTAATGAACTTAAAGAAATATTCTCTAAAGGTCCAATACTTAAGATTCCAGATATTAGCAAACCTTTTTGCTTGAGAACTGATGCCTCCAATACAGGTTTAGGTGCAGTATTATTGCAGTATCATGACGGTACCCCTTTCCCTGTATGTTTCCTGAGTCGGAAGCTTCTACCGGCAGAAACTAGATACTCAACCATTGAAAAGGAATGCTTAGCCCTTGTGTGGGGTATCTCCAAACTTAAATTCTATTTACTGGGGAAAGAATTCATTCTAGAAACAGACCATAAACCATTGGTATACCTAGAAACTTTTAAGGGAACCAACAGTCGCCTCTTGAGGTGGACATTGGCACTCCAGGCTTTTAAGTTTCATATTGTGTATATCAATGGTTCATCTAATTATTTCTTTGACTGGTTAAGTCGTGACAGTCAGTAGAATATTTGTACTTATGCGACTTTCATTTTTTGGGGGGACTTTTACCTCATAATTTCTACTTCTATTCCTTGACTAGCAGTCTTGGTATGGGGGAGTGTGAGGGAAAAGTCCATAGATAGGAGTGATGAAAGTGTGAAGGTATGTAGAGTGATGGTTGAATGGTAGTTTGCTTGTTGAGGTGGGGTGAGTGTCTCGCTGCTGCTATACCCCCCCCCCCCCCCCGTCTTTTCCACCTGGTGAGAGGTGTAATGCTAGGCTCCGGCAACAGGTTGAAATCACTCGACTGACCACGCCCGATCTCACTGTAAGTACTTCACGGCTGCTCGTATCTTCATTATTTTATGTTCAAGAGCTTCACTCTTTAATTTTTTGGAGCTTCACTCATGTTTAACAACATTAACTTCTGCTATGTCCTGCCTTGGTTTTTGGTAAAGTTATTTATTACAGTTTCGCCATTTCTTTTAAAGGCCTTATGCCTACTATGTAAATTAATGCTAGAGTGGAGAGTAATTCTTGTGGTTTCTTTCACAGTCCTCTGTTTCCGCACGGATCATCGGATTCAAGGCTGAGTGGGGGGCCGGCGTACTCACCAATTGAGAAACAGAGTAACACCAATTCACTACACCAGTAGTACCTCAGTTCACACTAGAAACCTCAGGCAACGGTACTTTACCATGGGACGACTTTCACCTGAGTCCCTGACATCATTTGTGACATTGTGGATGTTGAAAAACTGTTGGATTTGTGGAAAACATCGAGGCAACAACAACACCACCACGGAGTCTAACATGGATTCATTGCTTCTGTATTAACAAGAACACGTGTATATAAGTAGCTTTGGATCAGATATATATTTTTTGTTTTCATTTTTCATTTTTCTTAAGAAAGGATTATTATAATCATATTTACGTATTTATTATTTAAATTTCAATCTATTAAAATAGTGTTTATTTTTCTTGTTATTATTGTCTTTTTCTATTATACTTTTCCTAAGAAGATTGACGACAACCTTCACACTGTCACATCTGAATAGGTTATAACCTGGATCCATATTTCGCTGTCATAATGATCCTTTATGTGGATCTCTGTGAATGCCACAAACATTTCATTATTCTCATTTTTTCCCCCTCTGTGTTCTTGTCCTTACCCTATGTGGGCCGCCAACTTCATTGCAGTGCTCCTTTCCTAGAATATGACTGACTCCACGACTACTACTACTTCCTCTACCACTACTACCTCCATTATTACCCCTCCACCACTTTATTGTGCCCTTCCCTGTCTGTCTGCCTGTAAATACCCTTTCTTCCTGTTCTTTGTGTTAGTGTGACTTTGTAAATGTTCCAAGTCGGACCAAAACGTCGTCGTGAGCTCCTCTCTTTTTTATATGTGCGGGTTGTGTGTATATTGTTCCAGTCACAGTATTGTGCCTTTTTTGTTATTTCATTTGACTCTGTGAGCAGTCCCTGTAAGGAATTTTGTTGTTTTTTGAAGTCTTTAGACAATGTATGTTTGCAAAGACAAATGTCGTTATATTGGTGGAATTTAGGGGAAGTTTTATTTGCTGGCTCTAATATCTGTTGTTCTGGAGTGGAGGCCAGTGTCTGTGCCTCTGCTCCAGAAGTATTTTCAGTTGGTGTAGGATTATTGTCATTTTTTGCCAGTCTTTTTTCCCTCCTGGCCCTAAAAAAACTCTGTCCCTGGAGGGGTTGTGGCTCCACTCTTTTGTTTCCCATAGTCTGGCTGGTCTATTTCTTGTCCCCTTTCGATGATGTGCCTGGCAGTATGCATTGTAGCATTTTCTTTCATGGACTGATGAGTGACACATTTCTGGGTGAAATAAGTTACAGGAGGGGAAGTTGCACTCTCCTGTTGCCATGTGGTTGCGGCATTTTTTGGGGTGGTCAAAGGTGCATGTCCCACCTGTTTTACCGTTTGCTAGGATTCATTGCAGCTGCGTTCGCTGCTGGTGCATTTTTTTCTGTTTCCTCCCTATCTATCCCCCCTATATGGACATCAGTGCTTCTACCAGGTTTTCCTGGTAATGTGTCGACACTGTTCCCTGAGGCATCATTCCGTTTTGTTCCATCTCCAGCAGTATCGCTATTTTGTACCTCTGTGGATTGAATAGCGTTGTCTTTATTTGTTTCTTCACCAGGGCCAGTGTCTTCTTTTGGTTCATTGTACTCCAGGACATCACTAGCACCCTCAGGAGCACTGTCCTCAAGGGCAACACTTGCATCTGGTCACTGGTTGAAAATCCCTGCATATACCATGGGACCATTGACCACAGAGATTGCAAGCAATCCAGGCCTGTTTTCGTCCCTTACCCTTTCTACAGACTACACAGATCTTCATGGTGGTGGTCCTCTTACAACACTTGACAACTCTCCTAGCTAGCTAGTCAATAATTTCTCAAAGTATTTAGTTGTTTTTAACAGTTCTTTCTTTCTTTCTTTGTTGGGTTTATATGGGCCACTGACAGCATAAGCCGTATCGAGCCCGACTTCTCGATGGCACGAGGAAGATTTGTTGCCCAAGGCTGGGCGATGAAAGAAAAGGAACAAAAGTTCCTTTGTAAATAGAGATAGAAACTTGAAAGTTTCTGATTAGGTCCGGTGGACCCCTTTGCCAAGCCCCAGCAAAGCAGGACCCCCACACCCCTACCTGAGTACAGTAACCGGCTTCTCACCAAAGACCGTTAAATATTTATCCGCAGATCGGAAAAAATGGAGCTGGCTAAAAGTAAGCCGATGAACAGGTTTTAACAGTTCTTCCGATTTGGCTTATTTCCAACTAATCCGTTTGAATCCGGTTTGTTGGCTCACTGTATTTTTTTCTCTAATAACACCTTAAAAGTAGATCTGTCTATTTGTATTATATCTATTGGTTGTAGTTGCTGTTTGGGGGTTTAATGAGGGCGTGTAAAACCCCTTCAGCTCATGAATCTGGTCAGATGATACCTTGTTTTCAATGAATCCGTTTGAATCCAGTCGTTGGTTCACGTGTTTCTTGGACGAACATGGACGAATCCAGATTAGTGGATCACTTATTTTGGACGTGTCCAATCGGTGATTTTGGACTAGCACATGAAAAAGACTACTGGAAGAATATTTAACAGAGAAATATGTGTTCAGTTTGATATAAAAAGTATAACTTGTGTGATGGAGCAGCCGGAGGCTTCTGAAGATGAAGAATACTGGAGGAATATTTGATCTTCCTTGTGTATATTGCGACCGCTACTGACCACAAACTGTATACGTCACACCATCACAATAACTACCGATTTGTTACTAGTTAATAGCTACAACAACACTGTAAAATTTCTGAAAGATGACATAGGTGGATGGTATCACTGAATTTTAGGTCAGGTACACTGGCAGGTTTAAAGATTATTAATACGAGCTGACCGGCATGGTAGAGTTCTGGCGACTGTTGGCAACTGTTTACTATATGAAACCTGCCTCCTTAGGCCTAAATTCACCTTAATTTTCACCTTTCATTTATTTTGGTATCTTATCTATATATTACAGTAGCACTGTGTTAAACACTATAACACTATGTATGACTCTCTTTCCTCTGGCAAAAAAAGTTCTAGTATTGTTATTTGCACACGGTTGTCTATGTACTCGCCTAATTGTGGTTGCAGGGGTGGGAACTCAGCTCCTGGCCCCGCCTCTTCACTGTCCGCTACTGGGTCTCTGCTCTCCCTGCTCCATGAGCTTTTTCATACCTTGTCTTAAAACTATGTATGGTTCCCGCCTCCACTATATCGTTCGCTAGACTATTCCACTTCCTGACTACTCTATGGCTGAAGAAATGCTTCCTAACATCCCTTTGACTCATCTGAGTCTTCAGCTTCCAGTTGTGTCCCCTTGTTTCTGTGTTCCCTCTCTGGAACATCCTGTCACTATCTACCTTGTCGATTCCCTGCAGTATTTTGTATGTCATTATCATGTATCCTATAACCCTTCTGTCCTCCAATGTTGTTAGTCCTATTTCCCTCAACCTATCTTCATAGGGCAGTCCCCCGAGCTGTGGAACTAGCCTTGTCGCAAACCTTTTGCACTTTCTCTAATTTCTTGACGTGCTTGACCAGGTGTGGGTTCCAGACTGGTGCTGCATACTCTAGTATGGGCCTGACGTACACGGTGTACAGTGTCTTGAACGATTCCTTGTTAAGGTAACGGAACGCTAATCTTAGGTCTGCCAGTCGCCCATATGCTGCCGCGGTTATCTGGTTGATGTGTGTTTCCGGAGACGTGCTTTGCATTATACTCACCCCAAGGTCTTTCTCCTTAGATGAGGTTTGTAGCCTTTGTCCACCTAGCCTGTACTCTGTCAGCGGTCTCTTTGCCCTTCTCCGATCTTCATGACTTTTCATTTGGTGGGATTAAATTCGAGAAGCCAGTTGCTAGACCAGAAGTCAAGCTTGTCCAGGTCACTTTGAAGTCCTGCTTGGTCCTCATCCGATGTGATTTTCCTCATTATTTTCACATCTGCGAACAGAGACACTTCTGAGTCTATCCCGTCCGTCATGTCATTCACATATACCAAGAATAGCACTGGTCCTAGGACTGACCCCTGCGGTACACCGCTCGTCACAGGCGCCCACTGTGATACCTTATCACGAACCATGACCCATTGTTGCCTCCCTGTGAGGTATTCCTTGATCCATTCCAGTGCCCTTCCTTTTATACACGCTTTGTCTTCCAACTTCTTTACTAATTTCATATGAGGAATTGTGTCGAAGGCCTTCCTGCAGTCCAGGAAAATGCAATCAACCCACCCTTCTCTTTCTTGCCTTACCTCTGTTACTTTATCACAGAACTCCAGGAGGTTTGTTACACAGGATTTGCCTTCCCTGAATCCGTGCTGTGTGGCGTTGATTATCCTGTTCAGCTCCAGATGCTCCACCATTCTTTTCCTGATGATTTTCTCCAAGACTTTGCACACTATACACATAAGTGATACCGGTCTATAGTTTAGTGCCTCTTTTCTGTCTCCTTTTTTTAAGGAATGGGACTATGTTGGCCTTTTTCCATACCTCAGGTAGCTGCCCAGTTTCAAGGGATGTGTTGAATATTATGGTAAGTGGCACACTTAGTACCTCAGCTCCTTCCCGAAGGACCCACGGGGAGATATTGTCCAGACCCATCGCCTTTGAGGTATCAAGGTCACCGAGTAACTGCTTTACCTCCTCCTCAGTTGTGTGTATGCCCTCCAGCACTTGAAACATCCCTTGTTGGTGATGCACCCCATCCTGCCTACCCAGCTGCCTTCCTGCCTCCACTGTGAATACTTCCTTAAACCTCGAGTTGAGCTCCTCACATACCTCTTGATCATTGTTTGTGAGTTCCCCATCTTCTCTCCTCAGCCTTATCACCTGGTCCTTGACTGTTGTCTTCCTTCTGATGTGACTGTTATGCCCAGACACAGTTTATTTACAAATATCTTGCAATGTCCTGGGAAGTTAGTTAGTTTGATATCTTTATTATGCACCCCATACTCATCCTGTGGGCGGTAGTCAAAAGATTACAGAGGTACATAATGGGTCCAGGGACTGGACCCCAAAGTTTTGATAGCTGAGCAAGTTACAAAGGTAATGAACTAACAAGCTACAAAGGTAATGAACTCACAAGTTACCAAGGTAATGAAACATGTAAGTAAATTTACTTACGTTTATACATGGTTACAATCATGAACAAATTATAAAGCAATGAACAATTCACTAGTCTACACCCGGTCACAACTGTAATGCGTTCTTGGTGCAAATTTTAATTGTTGGGTCACACACACACATATATACATACACACTTACATATACACATACACACACACACATACTAACATACACATACACACACATATATACATACACACACGCACACGCATAGGACAAAATGACAATCAACCAGGCCCAAGCAGAAGGACAACCACACCCACCGGAAGCACTCACGGAGGGCCTCAAACCACAGCAACCCAACGGCAACCATATAGTTTAACATCGCACACACACATCATGTCCCCTGTCCCCACCCCAGCAACCCTGAACCCATCATCACCACTACCCCACCCCATCACAAACCCCACCTAATCAGACCACACCCCAACCATAAAACCCCCCCCACCCATACAACAACCCTCTATGGGTACCCTGCAAACACCCCCGCCATCCCGCCAAGATCCCCCTAGGGCCACAGTATTGGAAACGAGGCTGAAGGTTTGGTACACAAATGCAGATGGAATCACGAATAAGTATGAAGAGTGGAATGAAAGAATAGGAGAAATGTCCCCAGACATCATAGCAGTCACAGAAACTAAACTAAATGAGGCAATATCAGACGCAATCTTCCCACAAGGATATCAGATCCTGAGGAAAGATAGAAGGAGCAGGGGGGGAGGAGGGGTTGCACTGCTCGTAAGGAATCATTGGAGATTTGAGGAAATGACAGGAATGGAGGTGTGTAGAGAAAGGGACTTTATAGTAGGTACCATCCAGTCTGGGGAGCACAAGATAGTCATCGCAGTGATGTACAACCCACCACAAAACTGCAGGAGGCCAGGAGAGGAATATGACGAGAACAACAGAGCAATGGTGGACACCCTGGCGGAGGTGGCAAGAAAAGCGCACATGAACAGAGCGAAGCTACTGGTCATGGGCGATTTCAACCACAAAGAGATCGACTGGGAGAACCAAGAACCACGTGGGGGTCCAGAAACTTGAAGAGCCAAGATGATGGACGTGGTACTGGAAAACCTGATGCACCAACATGTCAGGGACACGACCAGAGATAGAGGAGAGGACGAACCAGCAAGGCTGGACCTAGTATTCACCCTGAATAGCTCAGATATCGAGGACATAACACACGAGAGCCCCCTGGGAGCCAGTGACCATATGGTGCTGAGCTTTGAGTACATAGTAGAGCTACAGGTGGAGAGGGAAAACGGTGCTGAAAGAGACATACCAGACTATAAAAGAGGGGACTACACAGGTATGAGGAATTTCCTGCAGGAGGTTCTGTGGGAAAGGGAAATGGAAGGACAGTCAGTAAATGAAATGATGGAATACGTAGCGACAAAGTGCAAGGAGGCAGAGGAACGGTTTATACCCAAAGGAAAAAGAATAAATGGGAAGACAAGAAAGAGCCCCTGGTTTACCCAAAGATGCAGGGAGGCAAAGACTCGGAGTGCCAGAGAATGGAAAACGTACAGAAGGCAAAGAACCCAAGCAAACAAGGAGATTAGTCAAAGAGCTAGAAATGAGTATGCACAGGTATGGAGGGAGGCCCAGCAACAGTACGAAAACGACATAGCATCGAAAGTCAAGTCTGACCCGAAACTGATGTACAGCCACATCAGAAGGAAGACAACAGTAAAGGATCAGGTGATAAGGCTGAGGAGGGAAGATGGGGAACTCACAAGTAATGATCAAGAGGTATGTGAGGAGCTCAACTTGAGGTTTAGGGAAGTATTCACAGTGGAGGAAGGAAGGCAGTTGGGTAGACAGGATGGGGTGCGTCACCAACAAGGGATGTATCGAGTGCTGGAGGGAATACACACATCTGAGGGGGAGGTGAAGCAGTTACTCAGTGACCTTGATACCTCAAAGGCAATGGGTCCGGACAATATCTCACCATGGGTCCTTCGGGAAGGAGCTGAGGTTCTGAGTGTGCCACTTACCAAAATTTTCAACACATCCCTTGAAACTGGGCAGCTACCTGAGATATGGAAAAAGGCCAACGTAGTCCCCATCTTTAAAAAAGGAGACAGAAAAGAGGCACTAAACTACAGACCGGTGTCACTTACATGTATAGTGTGCAAAGTCTTGGAGAAAATCATCAGGAAAAGAATGGTGGAGCATCTGGAGCAGAACAGGTTAATCAACGCCAGACAGCACGGATTCAGGGAAGGCAAATCCTGTGTAACAAACCTCCTGGAGTTCTATGATAAAGTAACAGAGATAAGGCAAGAGAGAGAAGGGTGGGTTGACTGCATTTTCTTGGACTGCAGGAAGGCCTTTGACACAGTTCCTCACATGAGATTAGTAAGAAGATGGAAGACCAAGCGTGTATAACAGGAAGGGCACTGAATGGATCAGGGAATACCTCACAGGGAGGCAACAACGGGTCATGGTGCGTGATGAGGTATCACAGTGGGCGCCTGTGACGAGCGGTGTACCGCAGGGTCAGTCCTAGGACCAGTGCTATTCTTGCTATATGTGAATGACATGACGGATGGGATAGACTCAGAAGTGTCTCTTTTCGCAGATGATGTGAAATTAATGAGGATAATCACATCGGATGAAGACCAAGCAGGACTTCAAAGCGACCTGGACAAGCTTGACATCTGGTCTAGCAACTGGCTTCTCGAATTTAACCCCACCAAATGCAAAGTCATGAAGATCGGAGAAGGGCAAAGAAGACCGCTGACAGAGTACAGGCTAGGTGGACAAAGGCTACTAACCTCATCAAAGGAGAAAGATCTTGGGGTGAGTATAACACCAAGCACGTCTCCGGAAGCACACATCAACCAGATAACCGCGGCAGCATATGGGCGACTGGCAAACCTAAGATTAGCGTTCCGTTACCTTAACAAGGAATCGTTCAGGACACTGTATACCGTATACGTCAGGCCCATACTAGAGTATGCAGCACCAGTCTGGAACCCACACCTGGTCAAGCACGTCAAGAAATTAGAGAAAGTGCAAAGGTTTGCGACAAGGCTAGTTCCACAACTCAGGGGACTGCCTTATGAAGAAAGGTTTAGGGAAAAAGGACTAACAACACTAGAGGAAAGAAGGGTCAGAGGAGACATGATAACGACATTCCCAAAAAAATGGGGGGGAATTTACAAGGAGATAGTGACAGGTTGTTTGAGAGGGGAAAACAGAAACAAGGGGGCACAATTGGGAAACTGAAGACCAGATGAGTCAAAGGGGTGTCAGGAAACATTTCTTCAGCCAAAATTAGGGCAGGAAGTGGAATGGGCTAGAGGAAAAAATATAGTGGGGGCAGGAACCATACATAGTTTTAAGACAAAGGGACGATAAAAACCTGGAGCAGGGGGAGCAGAGACCCAGTAGCAGACAGCGAAAAAGGCGGGGCCAGGAGCTGAGTCTGACCCCGCAACCACAAAATTTGGTGAGTACAATTAGGGGAGTACACACAAAACAACATACAAACATAGTGACAAGATGTTCCAAAAGAGGAAACACAGAAAAAAAGGGGAAAACTGGGAAACTGAAGACTCAGATGAGTCAGAGGGATGTTAGCAAAACAATTTTTTTAGCCATAGAGTAGTTAGGGGTGTGGGAAAGTTTTGCGAACGATATAGTGGAGGCGGGAACCATAAATAGTTTTAAGACAAGGTATGATAAAGCTCATGGAGCAGGGGAGATGAGACCCAGTAGCGGACAGTGGGAGGCGGGGCCAGGAGCTGAGTCTCGACCCATGCAAACCCCAATTAGGTGAGTACAATTAGGTGAGTAAATTAGGGGATTACACACACGTGAAGAAAATGGTTAATTTGTGGTCCTGGATTTAGCGTTTTAGAAATTTCCCCGTTATTATTAGCGGTCATAGTACGGGTTGAACCCGTGGGAAAATACCCCACAAGAGTGTAACAGCTTTCTAGAGGTGAATAAGTGATAACATCAAGAATTTTATCATTTAAATTTAAAAGCTGGTGATTTTACTGGAAGGTGTGGGAGGGTAGCAATCAGCTGGTCAGTGCCGGCGACAGTGTTGACAAAAATTCAAAACAATCATTTTTAATGGGTAAAGGTTGGGACCAAATACAAAAAAAACAAATATCTGGTTGGTTATAGCAGCAGTGTAGTAATAAAGTCATTTGGGTGGGACACAGTTAGATACAGATTTTTTAGACCATAATACAAAAGGGAAAAAAGAGTGAATACCAATTTTTTATGCATGATAAAATCTAGGAGGAGTTACAAAGTGAAGATCATAGCAGCCACCACCAGGACCCCCATTGTTGTGCAGAGACTCACTTGTCATGTGGGCAGCAATTTTGGTTGGGAAAAGGGGAGTGTCTCGCCCTGCTTTGTATGTATACCACCTCTCACCAATTTTTAGTGCCAGAGATAGAGGGGAAAAACCCTTACAAATTTAGTAAGTGATTTCAAATTTGAAGAGTTGAGCCTAGCGACCCCCCCTCCCTTTGTTCTCAAAGAATGAAGCTAGTAAACGTGCACCACACACTAACACACGGGACACCAGTAAGTATTAAATATTATATATATTAATGTGGAATAGGGGGTGAAATGTTTTTATAATCTTCAAAAGGAGGTGGTCTAGATGACCCCTCCTTTTTTTCAAAAACTAGACGCCAAACCCCCACACACACACACACACACACACACACACACACACACACACACAAACACACCATAAACCCCACTGAGGGATACATAAACAAAATAACTGCTGCAGCATCCGGGGGCCTAGAAAAAACCCAAGAACACATTTTACATCTTAATAAGGGAAACGTTCAGAACCCTTCACTGTGGTTGGCCCATTCTGGGGGCCCCACTTGGGAAACCCCAAAAGTCAAGCACACATAAACTAGAGAAACTGCAAAGTTTCCACATAGTCCCGGGGCTAAGGGGGGGTCCACGAGGGGATGTTAAAAATCGACCTGACGACACTGGAGGACAGGAGAGAAAGGGGGACATGATAATGACAAAATACTGAAGGAATTGACAAGGTGGACAGAGACAGAATGTTCCCGAGAGGGACACAACAACAAGGGCACAGCTAGAAGTTAAGACTCAGATGAATACAGGGATGTTGGGGTATTTTTCAGTCACAGATGGTCAGGAAAGGAATAGTTTGGGAAGTAGTAGGGGGCAGGATCCCTTCATAGCTTTAAGAAGAGGTATGATAAGGCTCATAGGGAAGGAGGGACCCCGTACGGATGAAGAGGGGGGCAGGACATGACTCACCCCCGCAACCACAACAGGTGATCAACAAGTGAGTTCTGACATATACACTACTTAGACAAACCTAACCTAAAAATTAGATCATAAAACCCCCCCCCTCCACCACACACCCATTTTTTCACAAAAAAGGAGCTAGATCATCCCAACAGGATAAAAAAGGATCTCAAAGGAGGACGTAAGGCAAAGGGGAAATGAGGGTGGTTCGTCTGAAAAGGAAGAATGGGTAGAACGGCTCAGAACAAAAAGGAAAAAAAAAGGGAAAAAAAGGGTTTAAAGAGCTTACTAACATGTTAGAGAAGATATCTGCAGAGAGCAAAAAGGGAAAACACGACCTGGTAGCGAGGCAAAGATACAAAAACGGGAAGAAATGGCGAAGCAAGATATAAAGCTGAGGGAAAAAAATAAGGGATAAATGGGAACATCAGTAGGCAGGGGGGACTGAAGGAGGGGGTGGGGTGAGAAGTCTTTAAAAAACTACAGGTCTTAATGTCCAAGAGATATAAAAACAACAAAGGAGATGCTTAAATCAGATCCGAGATACTGAGAGAAAAGAAAAAATAGGTCTAGGGGGGGATCCCAATCATATTTGCATTTGCCTAGAAAGTGGGGGAATGAATGGATGTTGGAAGGGGACAAATTGCTGGCTGCAGGTACTGAAGAACTTGCAATCCCCTTCTTTTCTGGGGCAAATTTATGGCAAACGTGATATGTATGCAAGGGGTGGGGGTTTATTTTCTGGGGGTGGAGGGTTTATTAGCCACCCCATTGAGGGGGCATTGGGGACTTGTTAGAAATTTAAACTGATAGAAAAAAGGTATGGTGTTTGC
>WNWK01049289.1:0-13257 GCA_009830355.1 Cherax destructor | reverse complement strand
GGAAAAAAAGACGAGTCTTGGGAAGAGAGAGCATTTTGGGGAGAGAAAACAAATTTGGGGAGAGAGACAGAGTCTTGGGGAGAAAGACACGAGTCTTGGGGAGAGAAAACACGAGTCTTGGGGAGAGAGATGCGAGTTTGGGAAGAGATACTCGAGTCTTCGGAAGAAAGAGACGAGTTTTGGGGAGAGAGAGACACGAGTCTTGGGGAGAGAGAGAGACACGAGTCTTGAGGGGGAAAAGAGGGAGTCTTGGGGGAAGGTCCGAGTTTCAAGAAAGAGAGAGTTTTGGGGGAAAAGGGAGCAGCTTAGAGGGGACCCGAGTCTTAAGAGGACCGAGTTTTTGGGGAGGGGAAAAACCCAGGGGAGACAGGAGTCTTAGGGAGAGAGACAGGAGTCCTGGGGGAGAGAGACGCGAGTCTTGGGAAGAAAACACGATTTTTGGGGGAAAACATTTTTTTGAGGAAACCCAAAGTTTTGGGGGAGAGACACAGTCTTGGGAAGAGACACAGCGGGGGAGAGAGAGACTGTTTTGGGGGGAGACACGCATCTTGAGGAGAGAGACACGAGTCTTGGGGAGAGAGAAAGAGTCTTGGGGAAAGAGAGGCACGAGTCTGGGGATAGAGGCCGAATCGGGGACAGAGAAACGCGAGTCTTGGGCAGAGAGACCCCGCGTCTTGAGGGAGAAAAAGACGAGTTTTGGGGGAAGAGAGAGACGCGGTTTGGGGAGAGACACGAGTCTTAGGGGAGAGACACGAGTTTTGGGGGGAGAGAGACACGATTTTGGGAAGAGAGACAAATTTTGGAGAGAAGACCCGAGTCTTGGGGAGAGACATGACCCTTTGGGGGGGAGACGAGTCTTGGGGAGAGAGCCAAGAGATTGGGGAGAGAAAAAGAGTTTTGTGGGAGAGAACAGTTTTGGGGGGAGAGAGACACGAATCTTGTGGACAAGAGACACGAGTCTTAGGGAGAGAGGCGAGTCTTAGGGAAGAGACACAAGGTCTTGGGGGAGAGACACACAGTCTTGGGGGGGGCAGTCTTGGGAAGAGAGAAAGGGAGTTTTCGGGGGCAGAGACACGAGTTTTGGGGGGAGAGGGGGGGGAGTAAAGATATGCAGGGGTAAAATAAACCCAGTGAAGAGCAGGGGTGCGGGGGGACAAAAGGAGCACTGTATCAACATCCGGGGTCCCAGACTATTCAACATCTTACCAGAAGATATCCGAAACATGGCGGGAACCAGTGTGGGTTAAAGGGGAAATGGCAATTCTTCCCCGGGGGCCATATAAACCCATGCTGTGATAGATATGGGGGGTAGGGGATAGACAAATAGTTACCCGGGTGTGATGGATATGGGGAGCGGGCCTCCAGCAGCAACAACCTGGTTGACCAGGAAGACCAGACGAGCCAGGCCCATGGCCGGGCTCGAAGATAAACCCCGAAACCCTTTAAAAAAGAGACAACAGCTTGTGGAGAGAAAGACCCAGTCTTGGGGAGAGGGGCACGAGGGGGAGGACGAGTCTTGGGGGGAGAGACAAGAGACTTGGGGGGAGAGACACAATCTTGGGGGGGAGAGACGAGTCTTGGGGGAGAGAGAAGAGTCTTGGAGAGGAGACACACAGGCTTATAAGGAGAAAAGAGAGATGAGTCTTGGGGAGAGAGACGAGTCTTGGGGAGAGATATTACATTTTTAAGTTACCAGTGGGACCCCGTTATGCCCCAGAGCAGGCCTTCTGGTTGTGATCTGATCAACCAGGTTGTTGGTGCTGGCCCCGCAGGCCACGTGTGTATCCCTCTGGTCAGGAAATTTCTTTGAAAACTTACCGAGTTTTTACTCTAAACGAATAACACGATTACAAACCAGGTAACGGGGGGGGACTGAACCAAATCAGTGCGTAAACATCTGGGCCAGCTGGCTAAATAAGTCATCCAATTAGGGATATTTATACACCACAGGGGGGTTAGCATAGGCCACCACTGTGACCACAAATCAAACACAGACAAAATCTTTCCCCCCCCGCGTGAAATCTACTGAACTCTAGCTCAAGTCCTCTCAAAGTCGTCATCAAAACCCAAAAAACCCTAATAACACGATTGGAAACCACGGAACGGGTGGGGAAACTCAGGCCGAGTGGCTTACTTACTGACCTGACGTTTTATGACTTACTGATGGCTTCATACCCCACCCGTTCCATGTTTTTTTTTTTCCCGTTTTTCTTGAAAATTCCAAGGCTGAAGAGTCTTGGTCCCCTTTTTATTTGATTTTAAATTAATGTACTCCGCAACCCGTTTTTTTTTTTGCAGTTATTTTTCAGCAAGCCACCTGCTTGCATGTGAAGGTTTGGGACCGATTCTCCCGAATTTTTTTAGGTGTAGACTATGTATCTTTCTACTTCCGCACATTTGAATAATTTAGGAACGTAATTAGGCATTCTACTTTAATTTATGCAAGCAGGAAGTTTTTTTAATTTTTCCTGCCTTGAATGAGGTATTTGTATAAACAATATTTCAGGCTGGAAAGAAAAAAACTATTTAAAAATTATCTACATTGGTTTGGCCTTTCTTTATTTTGGATGTTTTGTTTTTCTGCTATCATTTTTCTTACGGCTGTGATTAAAGCATTTTTTTGTTCCATTAATGTAAGATCCCTCTATCTTCTGCCTAAAAATACCCTTGACTGGTACGGAATATAATGGGGTCAAAAAAAAAAAAAATAATTCAGCCCAACCTAATGAGGTTCGACATCCAACCCTCAGTCTTCGGGAGCAAAATAAAAACCAGGCACGATGGCGTATTCAGCAAATTTTATTTCATCAACAACAACATTAACTGCTATCAAATAAATCATGACCTTGGTGAAATATACTGGGTAGATATGAGTGACATGGATTTAAATCAATTTCTGGAGATGAACTCTGTTGCACTACAAGAACCTGGTGACCTGTACTTAGCTGGAGTGGTGACCTGTACTTAGCTCAGTGGGGACGTGTCTAGTGTACTCCCCCGTGGACTATACCCAAAATGCCCTCCATTGAGTAACTTTACCAGCAGCTTAAGGAGGAATTGAGGGTAGCAAGCTTGAGATATGGAGATTAACGAGGAAAACAAGAGGATTCGTAGTAGTCCTCCTGTTGTGAGTCCTCAGGTCAAGAAGGGAACCTGGGCAGTGGATGGACAGCATGGGACGAAGTTGAAATCAAGAAGACGAATGGAGAGGTAGAAACGATGAAGAAGAAAGACACTGTTGTGGAAACTTCGAACTCCTTTTCTGTGCTACCAGACGAATGTGAGTCGACTACTGGGAACGCCACAATGAAGAACAAAAAAGGTAAGAATATTGTGCTTGTTGGGGACAGCCAGTTTAGCTACATGGATAGGGCCTTCTGCTTGAAGGATAAAAGTAGGAGACAGAGGGTTTGCTTTCCTGGGGCTGGGATGGAGGACATAGTTAGCCGGCTTGACAACATCATGCATGGTGATGGAACCAATCTATTATCTGCCTCAGTGCTGGAGGCAATGATGTAGGCAAGCATAGAAGTGAGGATTTAGTTAGTAGATATAAAGCAGCAATAGACATTATTGGGAATAGTGGAACCCTGTGATATGGGCATTTTGCCTAATAGAGGAGTTGGAAATGAATGGTTATCCAGGGTAATTGGTGTCAATGGCTGGCTGGACAAACACTGTAAGGAAAATTCAGTAACATTCATTGACAACTGGGACTCTTCATGGCAGAAATGACATGTATGCCAGGGATAGGGGTTCACTTATCTAGGTTTGGGGTGGGAGCACTGGCCAATGCAGTGGAAAGGGGGCTGTTAGATATTTAAACTAGAAATAGATAGTGGTATAGGTTTTTTTGGAAAATCAAAAGGGAAATTTACAGTGTAGTGATAGTGTGAGTTTTAGGAAAAACCCGTAATAAGCAGAATGAGGTAGAGTTATTGGTGAATATTGGAAACCCAGTGGCACTAGGTGACAAGAACAGTAACAGGTATAGTGGAGCAACAGAAATCAGCAGGAAGAGAAAAGATAAGAGAGGTTTCTAAACATATCTTATACTAATACAGTGGAACCCTGCGTTTCAGCCGAAATCCGTTCCAGGAGCTAGGCCTAAACTCGAAATAGCCGAAAGTTGAAGCAATATTTCCCCTAAGAAATAATGTAAATGCAATTAATCCGTTCCAGACCCAGAGAAATATAAAAAATACATTTTTGAAGAATAACTATAGTTTTCAATACACACAACACAAAATAAATAAATAAAGTATAAATTAGTAATACAATAGATTAATAAAAATTTAAATAATCATTTAAAATAACATTTACTTACTTTTTTTGAAGACTGTTTCTGGCATCTGGAAGATAGAGAGGAGGAGGAGTGAGGGAGCACTTATTATTTGGAAGGGGTTACTTCCCTTCTTTGTCTTTTAATGCCACTAGGACCAGCTTGAGAGTCACTGGACCCCTGTCGCACAAAATAACTGTCCAGAGTGCTCTGTTTCCGGCGCCTCTTTAAGATGTCCCTAAAATGGGACATTGTTTTGTCACTGAACATGTTGCAGAGATGGGTTGTTCAGCTTGCTCAGGTGGTATTTCTCCACAAACTTTGCAACTCATTCCACTTTACAAACATGTCCTTAAGCACTAAAAAAGGCACCTCCTTCCTCCCTTTCCTCCTCCTCCTTTGAAGCAAGTTCCTCAACTGTGGTCTGATGCTTTTCCCAGATGAAGCTCTTGCGGCTCGTCAGTGGTTAGCTCTTCCCTGGGGTCCTCCACCAACTCTTCCACATCCTCGCCACTCACCTCCAACCCCATGGACAATACCTTCCACAACAGGCAGAAGGTCGGCAGGGTCAGAGTCAACCTCAAACCCTTCAAAACCCCTCTGGACGACACATTCTGGCCACAAATTTCTCCAAGCAGAGTTCAAAGTCCTGAAAGTCACTCCTCCAAGCCTTACCTATAAGGCACTTTCAAACACTGCTTTGGTGTAGAGTTTTTGAAGTTAGAAATGACCTGCTGGTCCATGGGCTGGATGAGAGGTTGTGTTAGGAGGCAAGAACTTCACTGTTATAAAACTGAAGTCCCTAGACAAGAGGTCTACCAAGTTTGGAGGATGAGCAGGAGCATTGTCCATTACCAGAAGGCACTTGAGTGGCAATTTATTTTCCAGGAGGTATTTTTTCACATTTGGGGCCCAAAACACTTCATTGACCCACTTTTGAAAATTTGCCTAGTGACAAATGCCTTGTTATTAGCTTTCCTCAAGACAAACAATTTATTCTTGATGACATTGTTTTTCTTGAACACTCAAGGATTTTCTGAGTGATACACCAGTAAAGGTCTGGCTGCATAAACAATTTAATTCTGCCAGATGTACTGTCAACAGTGTGTCAAAATTGTGCTGACCACAGCCCCAGGGCACCTCGTGGCACCACATGGTGCAAGACTGAAAGAGCAGCACGGGGGGGGCAGATTGAATTTTTTGGGCTCAATCGATAGAATAGAAGAATACTGTGAAATAGCTAAGAATTTTGGTCGACTGGAAAAATGTAATTCCAAAAAATGGGAGTCAAACAAAAATCGCCGATGCGTAAATATCACTGACACATCAAAATTGCGAGACATAGTTTCGTAAATTTTCCCAAACAAATATTGAAATTTTGTTTATTACATTCAGAAAAGATTCTCTACCTTTTCATAAAAAAAAAATAAGTTTTTTTTTTTTTTTTAATTCTTGACACTGGCGCACCCCTTTCCCAAAAAATGGCCTTGGACCCTGAAAGGGTTAATAATTTAAAAATTTAGAGGAACTTGGTGCGAGCGACCACAAATCAATTACCTTTAGCATTAATGAAAGTATGGTACTAGGAAAATTTATCCAGATTCATTGAAAAATTTAAAACCCCAAAACATTAAAAGCCCCAATTTTTCCCAAAAGCCCTATCCATAAACTTAACCTGACTGTCCCCAACTAAAACAATATTCTTACCTTCACTGGAGTTCGTTGTGACGTTCTCGATGGTCTTCATTGGGGTTTCAAGAGATGTTGACTCACTCTCATCCACCAATGCTTCCTTGGTGCTCTTGTGATGTTCCCAGTAGGCAGCCCACATTCGTTGGGTAGCACAGAAAATGGGTTGGGAAAATTCCACAGTAGTCTTCTGGTTCTATGTTGTTTTTGACCAGGTTCCCTCTTGAATTGAGGAATCACAGCAGGAGGATTTCTAGAATCCTCTTTTTTCCTCCGTCAATCGCCGTATCTCGAGCTTAGCAAACCCCAAGCTCCTTTTTCACTGCTGGTAGAGTTGCTCAAGAGAGGACATCTTGGTTCAGATTCACAGAGATCACACTAGACACATCTTCAAGAGCTAAGTACAGGTCACCACTCAGCAAAGTCAGGTCACCACTCAGCTAAAATACAGATCACCACTGAGCAAAGTACAGGTCACCACGTGTATTGTTCCAGTCACGGTATTGTGCCTTTTTTTTCTTTATTGGGAAAAACTTATGCAATTTTTCATGTTTTTATATAACTACTAATACCCTGAGCACTTACCCAGGGCACCTCCCTCGAGGACCACCAGGCAGTAATCTTTTTGCCAGCAGCCAACAGAAGCAGAGCATCTGCGCGGTGTGTTTTAAGACGCAAGCTGATCTCCGTCGAGCTGCGGGCCTCCCGCAGGGCAGGGACACGTATGAGGCTCCGAAGAAGGAGGCTGCAGGAAGCAAAAGAAATATATTAGAAAACTGAGATATATCTTTTATTTATCTTTATTTCTACAAGTACATGTACAAGGTATACAGACCATAGCTGACATCAGTGACATACTACTATACAGAAAGCCCGTGGTTATGCAGAGCATTTTGGTCGACTAAGACGCAGGTGAACAGGGACAGCAGGTGTTTTAAGGAAACACATCGTAAAGTTTCCACCCGTACCAGGGATCGAACCAGGGACCTCAATGTGTGAACTGAGTGTGCTAGCAATCAAGCTACGGGGTGAACATAAGAATATAAGTGGAAATAAATGCATAAAATACTGACACAATGGATATATAAACACATAAGCAGCATTCCCAACCTGACTCATCCTACATATACTCTTGTACCTTTCTGGCACTCCAGGTAGATCTGTTTGTAATCTTTGATAAAGCCCACTGTGTGGGCAAAACGTTGTCAATAAAGGATCACATTATACTGCTTATGTGTTTATATTTCCATAAGAATATTAGAATGAAGGAACACTGCAGAAGGCCTACTGGCCCATACAAGGCAGGTCCTTATCAAAACCAATTCCCTACCCATAGCTACCCAAGAATTTACCTAGTACCCACGACACCAATCAAACCCAGCCCTCCCATTCATATATGTCCAATCTCTTTTTAAAGCTACCAAAGATCCTAGCGATCACCCTTACTCGAAGATTGTTCCATACATCCATGCTACCTGAGATTGGATGATGGCTTCCTCGACTACGAGCAGCTATAACCCAGCTTAAGGCAGAATTAACGGAAGAAGAGAAATTCAACGATTGAAGGGTATATGCAAGGATTATCCCTGGAACAATGTCGCCGATGATCAGACCAACGAATGGATGCTAGTCGGATCTGAAGGAACGAAGTTGAAGTTGAAGAATGTCCAGGAGACTGCGGTGAAACCAGCAACTCTTTTCCTGCTGTTAGATTAAATGTAAATCGGCCACCCATGATCACATAGTGAAGCCAGCCAGTGAAGATATCCCAGCAAGACCATCTCTACTAAGACCATCGAGAATGCTTTCGCGCACACTGCCAGTCGAGGAAAGAACATTGTTTTAGTTGGGGACAGTCAGATTAGATTTATGGCTAGGGCCTTTTGTCTTATGGATAGGAATAGGGAGGCCAACGGTGTGTTATCCTTGGGGCTGGGATGAAGATACGTTAGCCATCTGGATGACATCATGAGAGGAAATAGAGCAATCCTATTATCTGTCTCAGTGCTGGAGGCAACCATGTTGGCAGGCGTAGGGAGTGAGGAGTTGACTAGCACCTATAGGTCAGCAATAGACACATAATTAGAAGAAGGGAGGGAACCCTGTCATATGTGGGTATTTACCAAGGAGTGGAGTTGAATGAATGGCTGTCCAGGGCAATTGGTGTCGTTGCTGGCTGGACAACAAGCAAGGAAAATGCAGTAATATTCCATTAATAACTGGGACCTCTTCTATGGCAGAAACATATGTATGCCAGGGATGGGGTTCACCTATCTAGGTCTGAGGTGGGGCCACTGGCAACTGCAGTGGAGAGAGCTGTGAGGGCTTTAAACTAGAAAAAGTTAGTGGTATGGGTTATGGGGAAAACAGTGAAGTCCCATTGTAGCAATGTTATGAATTTAGGGAAACTAGTAATAGGCAGAATAAGGTAGATAGTGAAAGCCAGTGGCACTAGGTGACAAGGACAGCAATAGGTATAGAGGAAAACAGATATGAGCAGGAAGAGTAAAGAGAAGGGAGGTTTTCTAAATATTTTTTATACTAATAGTCGAAGTGCGAGAAATAAGATGGACGAATTGAGATTAGTTGCAAGTGCAGTAATTTTGATATTTTTGCAATCACTGAGACATGGTTTAATATGAAAATCGGGACATGTCTAAGTTGAATGTCACATTCAGGGTTTTAACTTGTTCCAAGTAGACAGAAGTATCGGGAAGGGGGTGGGGTGGCACTCTATATCCGTGATCATTTAAATTGTTGAATAAAAACGGGTATGGAAGAATGAAATAATACATACAGAGTCTGTCTGGATAGAATTTTCAGAGGGGTGTGAAAAATTGATTTTAGGCGTGACAGCATTGTGCCTCCGTCCAAACTTACATAGGGAACAAGAGATACTACTTTGGGAGGAAATTGTTAAGGCTACAAGGCACATAACGTAGTAATTTATGGGACTTTAACTTTAGTCAGATTGATTGGAATTCTTGACAGGGAATTTAGAATCTAACAACTTTTAGAAGTAGTTCAGGATTGCTTTTTGAAGTAGTTTGTGACAGAACCTACAAGGGAAAGCCAACCTACTTGACTTGGTTCTGGAAACAAGGAAACCCTTGTTAATAATTTAGAAATTACAGAGGAGCTCAAGTACAAGCAACCAATAGAAATCAATTACTTTTAGCATTGAATGGATGGCGATAGTAGGGATAATTCAGTAACGGTCCCAGATTTTCGCTTAACATGGTTACAACGGGCTTAGAGAATACTTATCATCTGTGGACTGGGGTAACGAAGAGAGTTGCTATCAATATGACAGCTTTCTTAACACTATACAGGCAGCCCAAAGAACATTTATCCAGTAAAAAGAAATTAGATCAAGTAGAAATGACCCAAAATGGATGAATAATAGGCTCAAATATCTTTTAGGGCAGAAGAAAGGAATTTATAGGCACATAAAAAGAGGTGAGTCATCTTATAAATCAGTATACTGGACATTAAGAGGGACGTTAAAAGGATAAGAAAAGCTAAACGGACTATGAAATTAAAGTTGCTAGGGATTGAAAAACTAACTCAAAAGTTTTTTCCCAGGTTTAAAGAACAAACTTAGATAAGATAGGTTCCCTAAAAAATAACTCTGAGCATCTTACTTGACAAGGAGAATGATATGTGCTCTATTTTTAATAATTATTTTCTCAGTTTTCACACGGGAAGACACTCAATAATATCCCAATAATTTATAGTGACCCTGGAATGAAGATAAATTATGTAATATCACAGTCACTAGCAAAATGCTTATGAAACAAGTAGACCGACTGAAACAAAATAAATCACCGGGTCCTGGATGAACTTTTTGCAAGGGTTCTTAAGGAATGCAAATGGAACTCTGTGAACAAATATCTAACATTTTTAATAAATCTCTTCAAACAGGTGTAGTGTCTGATATGTGGAAATAGCTAATGTAATTCCTATTTTTAAAGCAGGGGACAAGTCACTACCGTCAAATTACTGCCCAATAAGCCTGGATCTCTGTAATTGTAGGCAAATTATTAGAGTCAGTTATAGCTGATATTATAAGAAGCCATCTAGAAAACCATAATTTGATTAATGATACTCAAAGTATGACCACGAGGGGCCGATCCTGCCTATCTAATTTATTAAACCTTCTTCAGTAAAGCTTTTTGAGGCTGTTGATCATGATAAAGAATTCGATATTGTTTATTTAGATTTTAGTAAGACTTTGATAGAGTACCGCACCAGAGACTGTTAGAAGAAAGTGGCAGCTCATGGCATTGGGGGAAATGTCATGGCTCACCAATAGGAACCAGAGAGTGTGCTTAAATGGGATAAATCCGAGTGGGGATCTGTAACAAGTGCCCGTTGTTGTTTATAATATATATCAATGACCTTAGATGAGGGAATTACTAATGATATGAGCAAATCTCGCCGATGACACGGGGGAAGATAGGTAGGATAATTGGATTCAAACGTAGAGGTCAGGGAACTTCAGGAGGAGTTAGACAAACTCCACCCTGGTCAGAAAAGTAGCAGATGTAGTTCAATGTAGATAAATGAAGGTTCTGAAGCTCGGGAGTGTCCATAACCCAAGCACTTATATAAGTTAAATAACGTGAGAATCCTAGCCATACAGATTGCAAAAAAGGACTTGGGGGTTATGGTAAGCAGCAACCTTAAACCACGATAGCAATGCCTAAGCGTACGTATTAAGGCAAACAGATTACTGGGATTTATATCAAGAAGTGTAAGCAACAGAAGTCCAGCAGTTATATTAGCTATTCATCATTAGTAAGGCCTCACCTAGATTACGCAGCTCAGGTTTTGCCCCATATTACAGAATGGATATTAATTCGTTAGAAAACATTCAGCGTAGAATGACTAAATTAATACATAGCATTTGAAATTTTCCGTATGAAGAAAGATTAAAGTCACTTGCAATTCCTTCATCAAGGTTATTATCGTAATGAGAACAACATTGGGCCTAAAACTGATCCTTGTGGAACGCCACTAGTGACTAATCCCCATTCAGATTTGACCCAATTAATGGAAACTCTGCTTTCTATTGCAAGCCATGCCTCTATCCGTGCTAGAACTTTACCTCCTATACCATGAGCTGCCACTCTATCGAAGGCTTTAAATAAACCCAAATAAGCAATATCATATTTTTTATCACTGTCTACTGCCTCAAATGCTTTATTGAAAAACGTCAGTAAATCTGTCAGGCAGGAACGACCCTCGTGAACCATCTGAGATCCATTAATCAAATTATGCTTTTCAAGGTGACTTTTAATAATATCAGCTATAACTGCTTCTAATAATTTGCCTACTATAGGACGTCAGGCTTATTGACGGTAATTTGATGTCTTATTCTATCCCCTGATTTGAATATAGGAACTACATTATTATCCTGACATTCATAGTAGGTAATTAATAAAATCAATTAAAGCTGATATTATTAGAAGTCACCTTGAAGAACATAATTTGATTAATGAATCTCAGCATGGGTTCACGAGAGGTCGTTCCTGCCTGACAAATTTACTGACGTTTTTCTACTAAACATTTGGAGACAGTAGACAGTGATAAAGAATATGATATTGCTTATTTGGATTTCAGTAAAGCCTTCGATAGAGTACCTCACAAAGAGACCCCCATGAAAAGTGGCAGTTCATGGTATAGAGGTAAAGTTCTAGCGTGGATAGAGGCATGGCTTACCAATAGAAAGCAGAGTTTCCATTAATGGGGTCAAATCTGAATGGGGATTAGTCACTAGTGGCGTTCCACAAGGATCAGTTTTAGCTCCAATGTTGTTCATAATTTGCTAATAATAACCTTTGAAGAAGGAATTGCAAGTGACATGAGTAAATTTACTGATAATACAAAAATAGTCGTTGATTCATTCTGGAGGAGGATAATTGGTGAACCCAGGAGGATTTAGACAAATTAATGTCTTGGTCTGAAAAATGGCAGATGAAGTTCAGTGTAGACAAGTGTAAAGTACTATTCCTTGCAATAAAAAATAACTCGAAGTTATAATCCAGTGAAGGAGCTTGATCATACAGAACGTGAAAAGGACTTGGGAGTCATGGTAAGCAGGAATCTAAAGACAAGACAACAGTGCCTAAGTGTGCGCAATAAGGCTAACAGATTACTGATTTATTTCGAGAAGTATAAGCAACAGTAGTCCAAAAGTTATTTACAGCCTTGCTACATCACTAGTGAAGCCTCATTTGGATTATGCAGCCTGGGGTTTGGATATACATGGATATAGATTCATTGTAGAACATACAGAGAATGACTAAAATTATTTACTGTATAAGGAATCTCCCGCATGAAGATAGATTCTTAGAGCCTTAATCTCCCTCTCTGAGAGACGTAGAATGAGGGAGATATCATCGGGAAGTGGATGATGGGGATAAACAAAGGTGATATTAATAAAGTATTGAGGGTGTGCCAGAGTCAACCATGAGGTCCAGATAACCATGATGGCTGCCAGAGTAAACCCATGATGGACTCCCCAATTTAACCATGATGACTCCAGAGTAAAACAGATGGCTGCCAGAAACCAAGGGACTGCAGATTTAACCATGATGGACTGCCAGAGCCAACCATGATGGACTGCCAGAGTCAACCATGATGGCGCCAGAGTAAACCCAAGAGGATCAGATTTAACCATGATGGATCCAGAGTAACCATGATGGCGCCAGAAAACCCATGAGGGCCAGAGCCCTAACCCCAGAGTAAACCCATGATGGACCCCCAGAGTCAACCATAAAACCCCAGTTTTAACCCCAGATGGACTCCTTTTTAACCATGATGGACTGCCAGTTTTAACCAATTGGATCCAGAGAAAACCCATACCTGCCAGATTTAACCATGATGGCTCCAGATTTAACCTTTATGGATCCAGAGTAAACCCCGATGGACTCCCAGAGTCAACCATGATGGCTCCCAGACAACCATGATGAACTGCGATAACCGAGGGATCCAGGTAAACCATGATGGCTGCCAGAGTCAACCATGATGGACTGCCAAAGTCAACCATGAGGCCCTCCAAGAACCATGAGGACGGAGTAACCATGATGGACGCCAGAGTAAACCCATGATGGCCTGCCATTTAACCATGATGGACGCCAGAGTAACCCATGATGACGCCAGAGTCAACCATGAGGATCCAGAGTAACCCCTGGGGACGCCAGATTTAATATGATGGATCGAGTAACCTGATGACTGCCAGACAACCAGAGGGACTGCCAGAGTAACCATGATGGACGCCA
>WNWK01049288.1:0-13257 GCA_009830355.1 Cherax destructor | reverse complement strand
TTTGGGGGGGGGTTGGGCCTCGCTTGTAAACAATAGCACACTGATGCTCCCTGGGGCGCGTCAGCTGGGCCCCAAAGGGACCCCCCGGACAAATTCGAACAAAGCAAACATCTAAATCAAAAAAAAATTTTTTTTACGTTATAAATATCGGTTTGGGAAAATGACGTAAAATGATGCATCTAAGGGGGGAACTGTATTTAAGCCATGGGGGCAGGCAGGCAGCCAGCTGGCCTGCAGGCCTGTGTCTGTCTTTTTTTCTGTCTGCCCTGTGTGTCTGTTTTCTGTCTGCTTGTCTCAGGGGTGCTCAAAAACCCAAACGGGTATTCGCAGATCACAAGGCATTATATCACTTTTTTGTTTTTTTTAGTTATCTAGGTAATTTACACTATGATTTATATTTATGTATGTGTTCCTGTGAGTAGATACAGACAGACAGACAGGATAGACACCCAATCAGGTACCCAGCTGCCCAACCCAGATGCTGGGTGGGGGGTGGCCAGGGGCAGGCAGCCAGCTGGCCTGCCAGCCTCACTTTCCACTTAAAGGGAGTGAAATGACATGACATCTGTGAATCCTTGGTGTTTGTCGCAGTGTTTGCTCCTCGCTCTTTACCGGGTGCTCCCACAAGGTACTAAGTGGTCCCAGTTTTTTTTAATATGGCGACACTGAGTGTTAAGAACATAAAAAAGAAGGAACACTGCAGCGGGCCTCCCCCAGGGGGCAGGCTAAGCCAAAAGCTTAAGCCAATCCCCCGACACAGCCAGGTCGGGTTTAAATTCATTAAGGGAAAGGCACCATCTGCCTAGTAGCACAAGCTATGGGACCAACTCACCCCCAAACCGCACCCACTCATATAATTATTAGCCGACCACCTGGTCTGGCACTTCCACTTGGGAATTAGTATGGCTACTGACCTGGTAGACAAGCTAGTCAGGTCCAAACTCACACCCCCCACGTATTTATCTCCTATCTTTAACCCTTTTTAGGGTCCAAGGGGGGCTCCATTGTTTTCAGGGGCCCAAAAATTTAAAAAAAAAAAATTTTTTTTGCTTTTGAAATGATAGAGAATCTTTTCTGATCATAACGCCACAAAAATTATGAAATTTGATAAAAAATAATAAAAAGTTTTGTGAAGTTGGGGTAGCCATGACACTTACGATGGGCGATTTCCCCCACTTTGACCCCTTTTTGGGAAAATTTCCCAATGTTTCAGTAAACTAAAATTATAGCTATTTCACTAGAACTCCTTTTCCCCTTCTATCAGTGAGTACAAAAAACCCCTATTTACCAATTAAAACCCCCAAAATAGTGGTCAGAAAAGGGGAATTTTGGGCCAAATTTCACAAAAATTAAAAGATGCCAATTTCAAAATAGGGTCCAAAATAAACAAGGAAGACATTCCTGGCACTAAAATAACGTCTTTTTGTTATTAGTCACGTTTCCAGGCCCCTTTCCCATTACTTTTTGCTTTTCATTTTGAATTTTTATTCTCACAAAAAAATAGAAGATTTACTGTTATGTATACAACTACATCATTGTAAAAATAGTATAAATAACATTAGAGCACTTGTGCATGAATATTAGACTCGCCAGTTGATGTGTATTGGATGCATGGTGTGATTTGTTTACTTTTGAACATCGTCAAAAATCGAACATTTTCGCTAATTTGAGCTCAATTTGAACGTACTTGTCATTGTCAAACCAATCAAAATCATCTCTATTTCTGTAATATATCTTCCAATCTATCAAATGAGACCAAGAAAACGAGAATACATCAATAAATACCATACGAAAATAGACTGCAAAGTCGCTGTTTTAAACCAAAAACACCGTCAGAGTTTTTTTTCCTCATTATGCACTGTGTGGTGCAGGATTTTTTTTATACTGCGCACACTGACCACACAGACCCATTCTATCACATCTAGGACTAACAGCCTGTTTCTGCTTGATTTGAGGGTGCTAGAATTTAGGCATACTAGTACGTCAATAACCCCAGGGCGTAAGCCGTACTAGTACGTCAATAACCCTGAAAGGGTTAAAACTACACAACGTCTTAGCATCTATGACGGTACTCGGGAGTTTGTTCCACTCATCCACAACTCTATTGCCAAACCAGTGCTTTCCTATATTCTTCCTGAATCTGAACTTTTCCAACTTGAAACCATTGCTGCGAGTCCTGTCTTGGCTGGATATTTTCAGCACACTATTTACATCCCCTTTATTTATTCCTGTTTTCCATTTATACACCTCAATCATATCCTCCCTAATTCTACGCCTTTCTAGAGAGTGCAGATTCAGGGCCCTCAGTCTATCTTCATAGGGAAGATTTCTGATACATGGGATCAACTTTGTCATCCTCCTTTGTACGTTTTCCAGTGCATTTATATCCATTCTGTAATACGGTGACCAGAACTGTGCAGCATAATTTAAATGAGGCCTAACCAAAGATTTATAGAGTTGAAGAACAAACTGAGGACTTCTATTATTTATACTTCTTGATATGAAGCCAAGGATTCTGTTAGCTTTATTGCGAACACTTATGCACTGTTGTCTTGGCTTCAGATTACTACTAACCAGAACTCCTAAATCCTTCTCGCAATCACAAGTAATAAGATCTACATTATTCAGCTTATATGTGGCATGGTTATTGTCCTGCCCAACATTTAGAACTTTGCATTTGTTTACATTAAACTGCATCTGCCACTTCTCCGACCACTACATCAGTCTATTCAAATCATCCTGGAGTGCTCTAATGTCCTCATTTGAAGGAATTGGACGGCCTATTTTGGTGTCATCAGCAAATTTACTTATGTTACTATTTATTCCCTCATCTATGTCGTTTATGTAAATTGTAAACAGGGGGCCCAAAACTGACCCCTGTGGAACACCGCTTGAGACGCGCCCCCGTTCTGATTTCTCTCCATTTATGCAAACTCTCTGCCGCCTATTTGTCAACCATGCCTCTACCCAGGAAAAAATTTCTCCTCCTATTCCGTGTGCCTTAAGTTTCCCCAGTAGCCTCTGATGTGGAACTTTATCGAAAGCCTTACTGAAGTCCATATACTACACAATATCATATTCATTACCATGATCTACCTCCTCAAACACCTTAGTGAAAAAAGTTAGTAAATTCGTAAGACAGGAACGCCCTTAGTAAAACCGTGTTGAGATTCATTAATCAATTTATGCTTTTCAAGATGGCTCGAATTGCCTGGCAATTATTGACTCCATAAATTTACCAACTATGGAGGTAAGGCTTATTGGTCTATAGTTCAAGCTAAGGACCTGTCACCTGCCTTGTAAATAGGTATTACATTTGCCCTTTTCCACTTGTCTGGCACTATGCCAGTTTGTAGTGATATATTGAAAAAATTTGCCAAAGGTTTGCTAAGTTCCTCTTTACATTCCTTTAAAACTCTTGCAAACAGTTCATCAGGGCCTGGGGATTTATTAGGTTTTAATTTCTCTATTTGTCTGAGGACCATGTCACTAGTTACCCCAATCGAGCATAGTCTATTATCTTCCTGTTCTACATAATTTATTATTTCTGGAATTCCACTAGTATCTTCATGAGTAAAAACTGAGAGAAGTAAGTATTGAAAATTTCACACATATCCTTATCACTGTCCGTGATCTGTCCTGAGTTACTCTTAAGTGGGCCTATCTTGTCCCTAATCTTACTTCTGTATACCTGAAAGAACCCTTTTGGGTTAGTCTTCGAATCCCTTGCGACCTTAGCCTCATAATCCCTTTTTACTTTTCTTATTCCTTTTTTTATTTCTCTCTTTAATTGAAAATATTGATTTCTTATCTGTTCATCCCCTCTTTTGATACGCCTATATATGCCTCTCTTTTGACCAATGAGATGTTTTAATCTATTGTTCATCCATTTAGGATCATTTTTGTTAGATCTAATTTCCCTACTTGAAACAAAAGTTGTCTGGGCAGCTAGAACTACGCTCTGAAAAACGTCATATTGGCAACCAAAACCACCTACCTGACCCATAGTCAGGTCATCCCAATTTAGCCCACCTAGGTAATTTCTCAGCCCCATGAAGTCGGCTACACGAAAGTCTGGAGCAGAGACTTGATTGCAGTTACCTGGGTAATTCCATGATATATTAAAACTAAGTGATTTGTGATCGCTTTCCCCAAGCTCTTCATTAACCTCAAGATTATTAATTAGTGATTCTTTGTTAGCAAGAACCAAATCAAGCAAGTTGCTACCTCAAGTTGGTTCTGTCACAAACTGTTTTAAAAAACAATCCTGAACTGTATCAAGAAAGTCACTAGACTCGAGATTACCTGTCTCATTGTTCCAATCAATTTGTCTAAAGTTAAAATCTCCTATTAACACAACATTTTCATATCTAGACGGCTTATGAATTTCGTCCCATAGCAGTTTACTGCACTCCCTATCCAGACTTGGGGGGCCTGTAAATCACACCCAAAATAAAAATTTTCACGACCCTCGAGAAACTGTAGCCAAACAGATTCTGTGTCCGCTGTTTCTAATCTTATACCTTGTCTAACACAACAATTTAAATTATCTCTGACATACATCGCCACTCCACCACCCTTCCTGTTGACCCTATCAGTGTGGAATAGTTTGTAACCCTGAATGTTGCACTCGGAAGGCATTTCTCTATCTTTCAGGTTGAACCAGGTCTCTGTTATAGCAATAATATCTATATTACCTGCACTTGCAAGTAATCTTAGCTCATCTATCTTATTTCTTAGACTCCTACTATTTGTATAGTAAACCTTAAGGGAGCTAGTCACTCGTTGCCCTCTACTATCTCTCTTTGTTTGTTGATCAATTGCTTTGCATTTACAAGCAACTTTATTTTGAATCTTGTCTTTTAAACATATCCCTGGGGTAACCTGGTAATATCTGCTGTTTCCAGGCCTAATACTACAGCCTGATTGTTTCCCACAAACACCCATACCTCTATAATCTATCATTTTAAAGTCCTAGACAAGTCTCCAATGACCCCCTCAAACGAATCGGCTAATGCAACCACTCCAGCCCCAGAGAGATGAACCCCATCCCTTGCATACATATCACGTTTGCCATAGAATTTGTCCCAGTTATCAATGAATGGAATTGCAAGTTCCTTGCAGTACCTGTCTGGCCAGCAATTTATACCAATTGCCCTAGACATCCATTCATTGCCCACTCCCTTTCTAGGCAAAATGCTACATATGATTGGGATCCCTCCCTTAGACCTAACTACTTCTATGGCTGACCTATACTTATCTAGTAGCTCCTGTCTTCTGCCCTTCCCAATGTCATTACCACCAGCACTAAGACAGATAATAGGCTTGTTCCCATTACCTGACATAATATTATCCAACCTGCTGACTATGTCACCAACACCAACTCCTGGGAGGCACACCCTCTGTCTGACCTTCCTGTCTCTGTTACAAAAAGCACGGTCCATATATCTTACCTGAGAGTCTCCCACAATCAGAATATTCTTACCTTGATTAGCAGAGGAGTCAGTGGTACCTTTAACCTCACTGACCACTGAAGTACACTCGTCCTGGAGAACAGAGAATCGATTTCCTACCTTCACATCTTCTCTATTAACCCTTTCAGGGTCGAGACCTCGATTCTTAACTCTCTCTCAGGGTCGAAACATTTTCGGAAAAAAAATAAATTATTTTTTCCTATGAAATGATAGAGCATCTTTTTCCGATCATAACGCCACCAAAAGTATGAAATTTGGTGAAAAACTAACGGAATTATGCTCTCGCAAAGTTAGCGGTATCGAAGATATTTACGCATTGGCGATTTCGCCCACTTTGAGCCCTATTTTCGGCCAATTCCATAGTCTCAGTCTACGAAAATCATAGCTATTATTGTGGAATTCTATTTGTTCTATCGATTGAGTACAAGAAACCATCAATTTACCGATTTCAATTAACCAATAGCGGTCAGAAATTGACAATATTGCCAATTTCACACAAATTTCAAAAGATGCCAATTTCAAAATAGGGTCCAGAATAAACAAGACAGACATTCCTGGCACTAAAATAACATTTTATCTGTTCATTAGGCATGTCTCCGGCTCCTATTGCATTACTTTTGCTTTCCATTTTGATTTTTTATTCTCACAAAAATTGAAGATTTTCTGTTATGTATACTACTGCATCATTGTAAAAACGGTATAAATAATATAATCGCACTTGTGGAAGAATATTAGACTACCCAGTTGATGTGTATTGGACGCATGGCGTGATTTGTTTACTCTTGAACATAGGCAAAAATCGAACATTTTAGCTACTTTGCGCTCAGTTTCAAGGTACTTGTCATCATGAAACCAGTCAAAATTATCTCTATTTCTGTAACATATCATCTATTCTATCAAATGAGACTAAGAAAACGAGAATACAAGCATAAATACCATACGAAAATAGACTGTAAAGTCGCTGTTTTAAACCAAAAACACGGTCAGAGTTTTTTTTTCCTCATTATGCACTGTGTGGTGCAGGATTTTTTTTATACTGCGCACACTGACCGCACAGACCCATTCTCTCACATCTAGGCCTACCAGCCTGTTTCTGCTTGATTTGAGGGCGCTAGAATTTAGGCGTACTAGTACGTCAAACGCCCTGGTGCGTAAGCCGTACTAGTACGTCAAAAACCCTGAAAGGGTTAACCTTCTTTATCTTCCTTCTTCCTGAATTGTGAACCACTTGCCACTTAAAGCGGCTGCCACTTTCACTGTTGGTAACCATTTCCTCCTTACCAGCTCCAACCATCTCACACTCACTCCCACACCCATCTAGGCGAAGCTTCAGCCTCCTATTTTCCTCCTAAAGAAGTAGAACCTCCTTCTTCAACACTTCAACCTGAGATTCTAAAACACTGCAGCGAGCCATGTGCTCAGTATCACCCCACGCTAATTCCCAGACAGCTTAGGACAAGTATGGCCACACGTGACCACTGACCACTGACCCATTCTATGCTCACCAGGCATCTCAGGCCAATCGTGCCAAATTTGGAGGCAGGAAAAATAAAACGTAAAAATACGTTTGGGGCAGTAGCAGTACTAACGTATATATACGTTTAGACCGATTAAGGGTTAAAAGAAAAAGAAGGGAAGTAACCCCAGATAAGGACTTGTTACCTGAAGTCATTTTGGAGGGGGATTCCCCTTCCAACCACTAACACCCTCCCCCTGTCATCCTCCCTATCTTCCAGATGCCTGCAACTCATCATTTCATCATTTACTGTACCAGGAAAATCACTAGGGAACGGATAGGCCTACGCAGGACAATAAAAATCAGGTCAACTAGAAAGTACAGTAAAGAAACACTGGTAAATATGCTACACAATTGTGACTGGTCAGTGATAAGTTGCACGGACGTAAATGATGCCTGGGAAAAATTCAAAACAATGTTCACTGCCATCCTTGATAATATTGCACCAGTTAAAGAGGTTAGGATTAAACGAAGAACTGAACCCTGGATGACTACTGAGATATTAGATAATATGAAATTCAGAGACCAGTTGATAAAAAGATTTAAGGCAAATAGACAGGATATTGCAGCAGTGCTAAATCAATTCCAAAGGGTGAGGAACAGAGTGCAGAGGCTTATAAAAGGCGCAAAGGCTAGGCACTATTGCTCAAAAATCGAAGAGTACAAGAATAACCCTAGAAAGCTCTGGCAACAACTAAAACAGTTGGGTATAGCCATAAACCTGTAGATAGATCTAACATAGTATTAAATGTTGATAATGAGGTATGCCACGAAACAACTAAAGTGGCACATTCTTTTAATTCATACTACACAACTGTCGCATCAACACTAGTAAGTAAGCTACCAGCTGCATCAAATACCTTTAACACAGACTCTGATAAGTTTAAAACATACTATATCAATAAAGGGGTAACTCCAAACAGTTGTCAACTAGTAAGTGTATCTCATGCTCGTGCAAAAAGAACTAAGCAGGTTAAACAAAACTAAGAGCACCGGCCCTGATAACATCCCGTCTAAGTTCCTAAAAGACGGTGCCTCTGAACTGGCAATCCCCATTGCTCACATAATAAATCTGTCCATCACCACTAATACAGTACCAGAGGGGTTCAAGGAGGCCAGAGTTACTCCTATCTTCAAGAAAAACAGTAGGTCTGATGTCAGCAACTATAGGCCTGTTAGTATACTTAGTGTAATATCCAAAATTCTAGAGAGGGCGGTGTACTGTCAAGTAGTGAAGTATCTTAATGACAACAACATTCTTCATAGATACCAATCAGGCTTTAGGAGCTCTTACTCAACCGACACCTGCCTAATTAATCTGATGGATTACATGAGAACTGAAATGTCGATAGGGAACCTCATAGGAATGGTAAATTTAGACCTGCAAAAGGCCTTCGATACTGTCAACCACAATGTATTATGTAAGAAACTTCAATCTATCGGCATAGGTTCCATAGACTGGTTTAAGTCCTATCTTAGCAATAGGATCAAATTGTCAAAATCAATAAAACAGAATCAGAGCCACTGCCGATAGCATGTGGAGTTCCCCAAGGTAGTATTCTGGGTCCCTTATTATTCCTGTGTTATGTAAATGATATGCCCATCAGTGTCAAGTGCAAACTCCTACTATATGCGGATGACAGTGCTCTGTTAGTATCAGGTAAAGACCCACAAGATATAGCTAATGTATTAACACTGGAACTGGAGTCCTGCAGCAAATGGTTAGTAGACAACAAGTTATCGTTACGCCTCGGGAAAACAGAAGCCATCATTTGTGTTTTTATTAGGCCTGAATCAAAATTGACAGTGGTTGAGTATGTTGTTGGAGGTGAGGTAGGAATATATTTGTCTATGAATTAATTTTTCAAATATTTTGGAGAGAAGGGGTAAGTTAGATATCGGCCTGTAGTTATTCAGGTCTGTTTGATCTCCTCCTTTATGTATGGGGTGACCTGCTATTTTGAGTATTGATGGGAAGGTAGAGGATTCGATGGATTTGTTATAGTGTTGCAATAATTGGTGAGAGAACTTGAGAGGCTTTTTTGTATATAAAAGATGGTAAGTTATTTAGGTCACCTGCTTTGTTTTTTAATGTGTTGATTATAAGTGAAACTTCTACTGGGTTGGTCGGGCTAGGAATAGTGTGTTTGGATAGGTGCCAGTGAGATAGTCGTTAGGTGGAGTGTTTGAACTTTGGATTTTGCTTGCCAGCTTTTACCTATGGTGGAGAAGAAATCATTGAGTTTGTTTGCTGTATCAATAGGTGGGAGTAGGGGTTCATCTGGTTTTGTTAGCTTGATTGTTCTGTTTGTGGATATCTTTTAGTTCTAGAATTTCAGATAGGGTTTTCCAGGTCTTTTTATATCACCTTTTAAGTTATGTAATCTGTTCTCATAGTACAATGTTTTTGACCTTCTTATCAGACTCGTTAGGTTTGATGAGTAACGTTTTGTTTGTTCTCTTGTTATTTGCCCCTTTTTGTACTGTTTTTCATATTGGTGCTTTATATTAATGGATTTGAGTATGCGGGGGGTTAGCCAGGACTATTTAATCTTTTAGTTGTGATTTGTTTAGTTTTTAGGGCAATGCTTATTATGAGGTATTGGGTTTTTTTAAAAAATTATTAATACATAGGTCAGTATCTGGAAGTTGTCTATTTCCGTTTGCCAGTCAGTGTTTGTCATAGCTGTTAAAAAGTTATTTATAGCTGTCTCATTATGTGGTCTGAAGAACTTTAGTAGTCTCTAGTGGAAATTTTTCCCGAGGTTGGTTATGAGAAAGGTTGGGTAGGGGTCTGTGGTATTGTCTGTGATTATGCCTGATTTTAATGGGGAATGGTGTTAGCCCAGATATGGTCTAATAGAGAAGCACAGGTCTCAGAGATTCTTGTAGGTTTTGTTATTGTCGGGAGCAGCAAGCAGTTGCTCATAGTGTTTGTGAATTCAGTTACTTGTGGGTCCGGGATCTTGTAGGAGGTTTATATTGAAGTCTCCTGTGAGGATTAAGTGGTCTTTGTTCATGTTTTGCATCAGTAATCATACTTCCTAATTTTCACTAAACTGATGAATATTTGACTGTGTAATCTATAGATGTTTATAACTGTGAGGGGTTTTTTGTAGGTATTTGTTTAAACTTAGCTATTATATATTCTCCATGTTCATCTCTTGTGCATGTATTGTTGATACATTCAAGCTGGTCTGAGTATAACATAGCTGTGCCACTCCTTGTTGATCTTGCCTACAATTGTGTATGGCTGTGTAACCAGGAATGGCATAGATATCTTGTATGAGGCTTTAGCCAGGTTTCAATAAGAGCATTGATGGACATTCTGGCCTGTAGTGAGTTTAATAATGCAGTGAGGTCATCGAAAATGTTTGCTAAAGATCTGACATTGTAATTAAAGATAGTTATGTTATTGGTGGCTTTGAGTAGTGTTTTAGCCTGTTCTGCTGTGTAGTAATGACAGTTGTTGTTAGGTTCATGAAGTCATTTAATAGAAGGTTGGATCAGGATCAATGTTTGGAATCATAAGATTTAGTGTGATTCTATAATTAAACTTAAAAATAGAACAATGCAAGTAGACTTAAGAATAGGACAATGCAAAGGAGTTCTTGGCACTAAGTTAGTACGTTGGATATGTTTACAAAATGAAAAAATGAGCTAAGGTAGTCAATTTACAGTAATAAGAATCTAAAACTATAGCACCTGAGTTAGTTAATTAATTAAACAAAGTTTATATATGAGTGTGATTCTAAAAAGATTTAAGAACAATGAATAATGCTAAACTTAAAGATATGATATTTGATCAATTGATTTTACTAGCTATTGATTAGCCCCTTTTTGAAGAGAATAAAGATTATTATTGTTATGGTGCCCGGAACACAGCCGGGTGCATACACCGCATCTTCCTCTCAGAAGGTTTAGCGCTTTATTTGATTATAATAATAAAAATTTCCTGTCCAAATTCATAGGTTCAAACCTAAAGCATTAATACATACATATTATTATTATCATTATTATTATTACTGTATTATTATTATCATTTAGGTTTGCACCTATGGGTGGGAACCCAAAGCAATGTGGTATTTGCCCCTTGGAAGTGTCTGAGCCAGTAGGGAGGGGGACCCGAGGGTGGCTAGCAGCCAGTCAACAATGGGGTTGAATGTCTCTATAGTAGAATCTCAGTCATTAGCAGAGTTTGTACTACAGTTTTTTCTTTACTCTTCAGTTTAAAGCTATCATGACTATTTTCCACAATAACTCTGGCCTATTTACCCTTCATAACTGCATTTGTGTTAAAATTACACCATCTTTTCCATTACCAAGTCATCATCATCCCTAAAATGTGCAGTAAAAGGACATTTCTTTGAAGATCAAACAATAAATTAGTGTATTGGTGCATGGTATGGCTTTTCACAATCAACCATCTCTGTTATTATCAAACAAATAGAAATAATAAAGAGTATTAAAGTTGCTGATGAATCTAAGCTAGTGAAAAAAGGCAGAGAAATTATAGAGATGGAAAGACTATTGTTTTAGTGGATAAGAGAGAGAGGCCTGTAAGTCCAATGTACAGTACAAGTTGTACTTCTGGGGTCTTAACTAATTACCACAAAAACTATGTATTTTGGGATTTGAGATACGTTAGTTTTGAGGATATGGTACATAATCTGGAATGAATTAATATCATAACTCAAGGGTCCACTGTATAGCCAAGAATGGTTGGTCATGATTTAGGCTGTCCCAATATTGAAGCAGACCTAGTAAAAACCCATAAAACTGACCATAGTTACTGGGGCTCTACCTTCCTTGAGCAAATTGCCAAAATCTAATATTTCTGCCACTTTGAGCCCTATCTCAAGGTACTTCTGTCTGAAATCCACCAGATTCATCTCCATTTCACTTATGTCTTCCATTCTATCAATTTATACCAAGAAACAGAAAATAAATGCAGCCTCTCCTCACTTAGCTGCGTCTCGTTACTGCACGATTCAGACTTGACTCACGAAATCGTAATGATCGATTGCAAACAGACCATATCACGGGTGGGGTTGTTAATTGCTGTTATTCTGTTTAACAGTGGTTTTAGTGCTGAAGGGTAGCGTGGGTTGTAGAGATACGGCCATGGACTAGACTTGCTTTATTAAGGCGAAGGTGTAGGTACACAATGGGCAGAGAGTGGGAACCGAAAGCCAGACCGCTGTGGTGAAGATGTTTATCTTAGGACGTAGGCTGGCCAAGTGAGACCGGTGGGCATAACGTCCACTGCTTAACAGGCCTACAGAGGGCAGCACAGTAATGCCGCCTGGTCAAATGTCATACCTTGGAAATGCTACTGTCAGTCATTGTTTGCAGATGTGAGGATGGTGCTCCAGGATGTGAGTCAAGTTTGATGCTACCCCATGGGCGTAGGCTGGAAGGGGGACCGGGTGGGCTAGCGTCCCACTGCTTCCTGCCTACAGAGGCAACACAGTAGTGCGCGAGATATGAAACTAACGGGGAAGACTTTCATCCAAACCTGGTCAGAAAGTCTCAAAACTCCAGCCGTCGCGTAAAACCACTGGGCCCTAGCTTAATAAGATTAATCCAACTAGTTATCCCACCTGTGGTATGGTTTTTTTGAATCGTGTCATTTAATTTTGAGTCATGTTGCGGCTTTGGGGGCGGTTGAGTTCATCACGGCCATGTAGGGGAAGTCGTCAGTAAAAACTTGCATTTGTGGACACAGTGGTGCCTATCAACCTCCTATGGTGTAGAAATATACCAGTTGGATGAATCTTTTGAAGCTAGCTGGCCCAGTGGTTACTGTGCGGTCTGGAGTTTTTAGACTTTCTGACCCGGGTTGAACCCCACCCCCTGGTATGGTTTGATTGGTTCGAGGGCTCTCTGACCATATGCATACCTAAATAATGTATGTTAAAATTTTTTTATTCTTTTATTAACAATATAAGTACACTACTGTATAAACATTTAAAAATATACCAGAAATGTTATAAATGGTGCAAAGGTGACATTAAAACAATATCAAAGATGGTTGACCAAACCCACTACCATTATAGTATGCTCCTCATGGCCAATTGTTTACCGACCTCAAAGTTGTAATTTTAAACCAAACACAATATAATACTTTTCTTTATTTCTAAAGTATGTACATGTACAAGATATACAGGCCTAGCTGACATTAATAACATATTTCATAGAAACCCTTTTATGCAAGTTTGGCAAATTAGGTCAGTTTTTCCCCAAACGACCCCCAATCAACAACAC
>WNWK01049287.1:0-13258 GCA_009830355.1 Cherax destructor | reverse complement strand
CACCCTGCCTTGGGGGGAATCGGCCGTGTGTTAAAAAAAAAAAAAAAAAAAAGTTATTTAGGTCACCTGCTTTTTTTTTTAATGTGTTGATTATAAGTGAAACTTCTATTGGGTTGGTTGGGGCAAAGGGAATAGTGTGTTCGGATAGGACCAGTGAGATAGTCGTTGGGTGGAGTATTAGAACTTGGGTTTTTGCTTGCCAGCTTTTACCTATGGTGGAGAAGAAATCATTGAGTGTGTTTGCTGTTTCAATAGGTGGGAGTGGGGGGTTCATCTGGTTTTGTTAGTTTGATTGTTCTGTTTGTGGATATCTTTTTGTTCCTAGAATTTCAGTATTCAGTACAGTACATGAGTTACATTTGAAGTATAGGACTAACCGGTTCACAGTACAACAGATTGTTGGGGGGTTGGGCGATATCGTGATTCACCTGAGTATAGGGAGAGAAGAGTCACCGCCATCATCATAAACAAACAGTTAGTTACTCAGAAAACTCGGGAGATCAATTTAACGCTCATAAAACTAACATTGGGGTGTACTATAGCAAAGAAGTGTCTAAGCAGACCCTCAGAGACACTGTACCAGAATATGCGTGTTCTGCGAAGGCGAACACTAGCACGAGTTGCTCTCGGTATGCAACACTGAGCAGTAGGCGGCAGAGACTAAAGGAGTTGCATCTATGCTTAAGGTGTTGTGGGGGACATGAGGCAGAAGATGCCAGTCACATCTTTCAGAGTGCTATAATTGCCGGAAAGGTAAGCACCATACTGCACTGTCACAATAATTTAAGGGAACCCCAGGCTAGTAGGGACGTTTCTCCAGTAGAGATAGAAACGAGCCCGAGCCTGAAGTGGTAAGCGTGATTAGTGTGGGCAAAGTCTCTAATCTGAGTGAGAAGCACAGAGTTGCTGCCCTACCTACAGTCATGGCAGGGGTTGGGAACAGGAACAGATCGAAAACAACCCAATTATTCTTCGACTCTTGGGCACAAAGTGTCCATGATAACAAAGAAGTTGGTGGCCAAGTTAAAGTTGAAGGCCACCGACAAAGTTATGGGACATTGGGAGGTGCTATAAGTCAGGGCCTGTAAGTCTTATGATGTTGTGGATGTCCACTGTTAAATTTGGGGTGGACATCACAGAAATATTACAGCTTTGGTAGTAAAGATATTTCCTGGGCTATTGCACAGAGGTCTTGCAGCAGCAACAAAGCGATTGAAAATCTTGGTGTGAACCCTGACAGACCAGGACATTACCGACATCAGAAATGTAGGTATCCTGGTGGGAGCCAACTATCTAGATGACTTCCTGTCTAGACGGACTGTTAAGGAAGGAATTGGTTTATACAGATCCCCAGTAGGATATATCATCGGTGGCAGAATTCCTCATGAGTTCCCTGCAACGCCAGGGAGGGGAAGCTGACACCATGATAGCTGGGGGAGTAGTGATAATGAATATTAGTGTACACGATGAACCGCCAGGTAAGCCAAACCAAGTAGGAAGTACGAACACTTAGCCACCTTGGGGGGATGCTTTTATGGGGTACCTAAAGAGGGGGATAGGGTTGTCATTAAACCCAGGAACCTCGTATCAGTGGGGAAAAAGGGCTACCAGGGCATATGGGCCATTGGGTGGGAAAGTACAAAGCTGCTCAGACAAGGCTAGACGTGTGAAAGACAGTAAAGTTAAAGGGAAGGGTGTTAAGACACCGGGAAACCCCCAAGTTTACACCCCCAGCGGTCCACACGGCGGAAACTGGACAGTCAGAGTTGGACCAGAGTCTGCTCGCGAGTGGCCGGATGGCACTCGTGTCCAGGGCCCGCCGTGGGGGTCGCGGAAGGTGAACTGATGTAGACCATCGTCTACCTTCGCCGGCGGGAGGATGTGGAAACTTTTTGAAGTCACTCAAGTTCCACAGGGTGTGAGCCGTAAGGGCCTTAAACATACCATGGATCGGCCCTCGGTGTTTAGAAACCCACAACCCCAACCAAAACACACACATTCAAGTTGGCGGAGGTAACTATTATGTCATTTAATGATAGATTTATTCACCTAGGAACACCTAGGCAAGTTTGTACAGTTAGAAACTAATATTAGGATTATTAAGGCAACGTTAGATATTAATAATGTAGTCTAGCACCTTATATAGAGATATAAGCCCAAATAGACGAACCTTGGGATAGGTTAGCTAACGAGAATTGGCAGCCCACACTTGAATCTAGGCAGTGTGGGGCTCACAACGCTTGACCTGCATTCTTACCAGATTGGACATCAACCTGAGAACATGTGCTGTGAACAAGCAGCACCCCCACGTGACAACATCTGTCCTGAGGCACCAGAGGAGAGATCCCGAAGTACCGCAGATATTTTCTTCATCCAGACCTATTACAGTAAAACTAGACTTTCTTTCTCTCAGTATCTGGCAGTTTTCTGGGGGAAAAGTTAGTGAGTTATCTGTGGGTCTTAAACGGATGGACGCCCTTGTATTGGTATGTACCAGCGTCATCTCTTAAGTTCAAGTCTGGGAAACTGTGTTTTTACTGCATATATTGTTTAAAGGGGTATCCCTTTGAAACCGGGAACTCTGAGGTGCAGGCAGGACACTAATTACCACTTCACTTGCAGATTAAGGTTCTCCACTGCACATGGTGTTAGGAGGGGTTATGATAAGGATGTCCAGGAACCACAATTTCTACTCCATCAAGTAAGTTAAACCTTCTTATATTCATGCATGCAGGGGAGAATTCTTTCAGCTGCAGTTAGCTAGAAATTTGTTCCATAGCCACTTGTAAGTCTGAGAGAAGTGTCTCAGAGTGTCGGTGTCAACAGTGCTTGCTCTAAGTGCAGCTTACAAGGAGGCAGTCCCAAAACAAGTTTCTACACTGTTCTTCTTCCCACTATTGATGTACGTCCTTCACTCTGGCTCTGCTATGTAGATGACATCTTTGCTCTTTGGCCTCATGACTCAAGTATCTTCCAACCTTTTCTTGATGCTCTTAATAATTTTGCCCCTTCCATTAAGTTTAAAGCTGATTGGGAATCTAATTCTTTGCTTCCTTTCCTTGATGTTCATGTCCACCGCTCAGTTACAAGTTTTGCCTTCTCCATGTACCGAAGCCTATGCAGAGTGGCATGTACATTCACTACTTTTCTTATCATGCCTCCTCTGTCAAGAAAAGTGTTCTTATCTCCATCTTTCTCCTTGCTCTCCGCATTTGTGATCCTCAGTTCCTAGAAGCAGAAATTTCCATTCTTCATAATTCATTTTCCCGCCTTGCTACCCTTCCCATTTCATAGACTCTGCTTTCTCTCGTGCCAAACGGACTTTCTTCTCTCCTAAACCCTCTACTCCTGGGAACTCTCCTGTCCTCTGCCTTCCCTACATCTCTGGTCTCTCTAATCTCAACAACTCTCTCCGTTCCTTGGACATCAAACTTACCTTTCGCCAGACTATCTTTTCCCCCCTTCTCCTTTTTCTCCTCTGGGTTTTTTTTTTCTTTCTCTTCTTTTGCCTTGTTTTTTATTATTACCCCATTTTTTGTGCCCCCCCGTCTGCCTGCCTATAAATACCCCTTCCACCTGTCCAGTGTGTTAGTGTGACTTTGTAAATGGTCCAAGTCGGATGGGAAACGTCGTCGTAAGCTCCTCTTTTTATATGTGCGGGTTGTGTGTGTATTTTTTATCACAGTATTGTCCTTTTTTTTGTTATTTGTGTCTTTATAAACGGGGTATAATCTCTTGTGAAAGGAAGTTTCTAAAAGTTTTTTGGATAACAGCGGTAAGTTTGATATTGGTCTATAGTTGTTCACATCTGGGGGGGTCCCACCTTTGTGTTTTGGGGTGAAACCCCTTTTTCTGTTTTGAGTAGTGCCCGGAAAGTGTTTAGTTTCTGGTGATTTTTTAAAAAAGTAATGAAATAGCATGTGAAAGGACATGAGCAGCTCGTTTGTATATTAATGGTGGGACTTGAGACAGATTCCCTGATATATTTTTAAGTGACTTGATTATCATAGGAGGGGCCCTCGGATGTAGACGAGATCCCCCACACCCGTATACTCAGTGGGGAGAAGAGGTATGGGGGGTAAGTTTAAGAATATAGTGCTGAGTGTTTAGCAGAAGTTTGGGGTTTTAAGGAAGGGGGGTGGGAGGGAAGAAGAGTATTGGTGGGAATGATGTGAGAGTAGTAAGAGAGAAAAAAAAAACAAAAGGGGGTTTTTTACAAAGTAAAATGATGCAAGGGGGGAAGAGGATATGGAGAGAAAAAAGGGGGTTAAGGGGTGGAAAAGCAGTGAAAAAAGAGAGCAAATGATGGGGTAGGTGAGATGTTTTTCAACAAATTTTTTGAAAATAAAAAAAATTTTTGGAGTGAGTTTCCCCCAATTTGGGAAAAAAACCGAAAAAATGGATTTTCAGTTAAAAACGGGAGAGGGGGTTTTAAATGGAGAGTTATTAAATGGAGGTATCGGGAAGATGGGGGGAATATTTTGGGGGAAATTTGGGATAAAATGTTTGATAAAGATAAACCCTTGATTTCGATAGAGCAAGGAGGAATAACATTTTATGGGAGTGGGGAAAGGGGCCAAAAAATAAAGTGGGGGGAAAGTTCTTGAGGCAGTGAGTAGAATCAAAGTTAAAGCAGTTTGGGATTGATGGGATAAAGATTGATGGGATAGAAATTTTAAAAAAGGGGGGGGGAAATATGTTTTAGTGGTTAGTTTTTATTTAATAAATTTTGGAAAGGGCGAAGGTCCCCGGGGGTTTGGGAGAGCACAAAACCCTTTGTAAAAAGGGAAAAAGGGGACAACAGAAGTGAAAAATTATGGGGAATAATTTCTTGAATTCCGGGAAAGTGTATGGAGAGTTTTTTTGAAATAATTGGGAAAGTAAAAGGGAAAGGGGCAGGATACCGGATGAACAAGGAGGTTTTAGGAAGGGTTGGGGTTTTAGCCCAAAGGTTGTAAAAATTTTTTTGAGTCACTAAAGTTCCACAGGGTAAGTGGGGGAAACCTTTAGACATCCCAAACAAAGGCCCTCGGGTTTATGAACCCACTCCCCCAACCCAAAAACATCGCAAATTTTTCCCAAGTTGGCGGAGGTAACAATTGTGTACATTTTAATTGATAGATTTATTCTCCTGGGAAAGTTTGGGTTTGTACAGTTATAACTAATATTGATTATTGAGGCAACGAGATTTCATCCGGGCCCCCAAAGGGGAAAAAAAAAGGGGGATGAATTACAAAAATTGGATATGCTGAATATTGAAGACAGAGAAAAACAACAAATTTAAAATAATTTTTATAAAATTCCAAAAAATTGCCCAGAATATCTTGCTGCCAATTTGTAAAGGCGGGGAAACCCAAAAGGGTCATAGTACTAGGGGAAGAGAGCACCTTTTTGTATTTCCCCACAGTCAGGGGCCCGGTTTCAAACACCTTTTTTTTAAAAGCAAAAAAGGAATGGAAACAGACTGCCTGCACATGTAAAAACCCAGTCACACAAACCAGTTCAAGAAGAAAACCCAAAAAAGGACCTAATGAATGTAGCGACAAAAAGGGAGGAGAATGATTTTCATTTTTTTAGCTAACACACATGTATATTTAAATAACTCTTTTTACCTTATTCCTAGTAAAACATATACCCTTTTATAATATAATAACATATATATCCTACAATGAAAAAAATTAAGGTAAAAAAAAGGACCTCAAGGGAAATAAGTCACTCGGGATTTTTTTGGGTTTTTAGGTTCTCACACATATGCTGCTATGTATGTTTAATGTATGAAAATGTATTTGTGTATCCCTAAAAAAACTTTTTTCTTACTTACTAATAATGTGGCTCTAGCCCCCCCAACATAGGCATGAATAGGGAGCATTAGATTATATTAAAACAGAACTGGCAGCCCAAACTTAAACCTAAGTGGGAAAGAGCACCAGTTCCTTCTTCTTGACTTGGACATCGTGGTGTTAACAGGGTCTAAGAGCTAGAGCCGTCCCCCATGTGTCTTCAAAATACTTGCCTGGGAACCAAGAATCACAGAGGTTTCCCCGGGACATACTGTGGATTCGTCTCTGGCCCAGGCCCCTGCAGTACGATAATATACCCCATTTCTCCTTTTAAGCTGGCTGGCGATTTTCCCGGGAAGGTGGGGTTATTTGAGTTTGGGGTTATGGGGGCGAATGCCCACTATAAGGTAATAATTTTTAAACCCCCTTAAGTATTAGTCTAGAAGCTAGTGTCACTTACTGCATTTTTCCCCAAGGGATACCCTTTTGGGAAACCCGGGAACTCTGAGGTGCAGGCAGGATCCCAATTACCACTTAATTTTGCATATTAAGGCTTTTCCCCTTCACATGGTGTTTGGGGGGTTTAGTTGGAAAAGACTGGGAGCCACATGTCCACTCCATCAAGAAAGTTAAACCCTTTCATAATCGTGCTTTAGTGGGGAATTCTTTTTACTGCAGTCAGCTAAAAATTTGTCCCAAGCCATTTGTAAGTCTGAGGGGAAGTGTCTCAGAGTGTCGTTGTCAACAGTGCTTGTACAGAGTGCAGTTTACAAGAAGGCAGCCCCAAAAAAAAGTTTCTTCGTGTTTGCAGTAAAACATATAGGTGAACAATATTTACATAAGGGGAAAAGAGGTTTTGTGGCATTTATGGTTTTGGGAAAAAGGCATATGATAGGGTGGAATGGGGGGGAAATATGGAATAGGAGGTAGGTTTTGAAAGCGGTGAAAAGTTTTTACGAGGATAGTGGGCACAGGTTAGAGTATGTAGGCGGGGAAGGGAGATTATTTCCCAGAAAAGTAGGCCTTAAAACAGGATGTGTGATGTCACCGGGGTTTTTTTTAAATATTTAAAATGGAGTTGTAAGAGGTAAAGCCCGGGTGTTGGCAAGAGGTGGGGGGTTTAAAAAATATAAAAATCTAACAAAAAGGGGAAATTTGTCAAAAAGGTTTTGCTGATGACACTGTTTTTTAGGGATTCGGGAAGAGAAGTTGCAGATGTTGGTGGATGAGTTTGGTAGGGTATGTAAAAGTAGGAAATTAAAATTGAATATAGGAAAGAGTAAGGTAATTGGGATAAAAAAAAAAATTAGATAATGGAAGATTGGATATCAGATTAAAAATAGAGAGTATGGGGGAGGTGAATGTGTTCAGATATTTGGGAGTAGATGTGTCAGCAGGGGGGAAGAAGGATGAGGTGAATCATAGAATTCGAGGGGAAAAAGGTGAGGGGGAAACTGGGGATTGGGTGGAGACAAAAACTTTATCCATGAAAGCAAAGGGAGAATGTATGAGGTATAGTTATACCAACACTCTTGTATAGGTGTGAGACATGGGTTGTGAATGTTGCAACAAGGAGAAGGGGGGGCAGTGGAGATGTCGTGTCTGAGGGGGAATGTGTGGTGTAATATAATGCAGAGAATCCCTAGTTTGGAGATTAGGAGGAGGTGTGGGATTTCCAAAAATATTATCCCGAGAGCTGGGAAAGGGGGTTTTTGAGATGGTTTGGACATACAGAAAGGGGGGGAGCAAAAAAAGAATGACTTCGGGGTGTATAAATCTGTAGTGGAGGGAAGGCGGGGGAGGGGTCTGGTTTTGGAAAAAAAGGGGGAGGGGGTAAAGGAGGTTTTGTGTGTGAGGGGGTTGGACTTCCAGCAAGCATGCGGGAATGTTAAAATAGGGGAATGGAGACAAATGGTTTTTTGGGGCTTGACGTGCTGTTGGGGTGTAGGCAAGGAACATTTATGAAGGGTTTTTTAGGAAAACCCGCAGGCCGGACTTGATTCCTGGAGATGGGGGACAGTCCCGGGACCCCCGAAGGAGGGGTGGGTTTAAAGTTGCAGTTTTTGGCTGTAGTGAAGCACGCCCCTGGCAAGAATGATGATGGTTTTTTTTTTTGTCAGGCTACCCTGCCTTGGTGGGAAATGGCCGATGTGTTAATAAAAAAAAGACCAGGACCCTCCCGGTAACAGAATTACAAACACTAGAACAACTGTTTTTTACTACCAAGAATATGGAAAAACCCACAAGAAATTTGAGACTAGTATCTCAATTTGACCACACCCGGGCAACACTATATCCCCACTAAAAAACAGGCATAATCACAGACAACACCACCGGGCCACTACCCTACCTTTCTAACCCCAACCTAGGTAAATTGCCCCAAGATATTACAAAAGTTACCTTCAGACTACATAATGAGTAAGCTGTTAATAACTTTTTTAAAACTATGATTAAATGACTGGAATAATGAGTTGTTTAAATAATGAATGCATCAAGAATTTCCTTAAAAATACCCACCACCTCTATAACAAACATTGCCCCAAAAAAAATAAACAGATCACAGCTAAGAACTTAACAATCCCCCCCTAAAAACCCCGCATCCTTAAATCTATTAACAAAATGCACCAATGTAAAAACAATACAGAAGGGGTCTAATAAAGAAAAGAACAATCTAAACGTTTCCATCAATCCTTACCAGCCTGATAAGAATGTCAAAAAAATTGTATTATGAGAACAGACTACATAACATAAAAAAATAAAAGGTGATATGAAAAAAAACCTGGGAAAAAACCCATCTGCAATTTAGGGAAAAAAAAAAGATATCCAAGAACAATACCATCACAGACTACCTAACCCAAAACCTCCTGGGTACACTATTCTAGCCCTACCAACCCACTAAAATCTCGTTTAAATCAACACCCTTAAAAAAAAAGGCAGGAGACATAAACAGTATAAAAATTTTTCTTTGGACTGCCTTTTTTTGGCTTCCCCCCTGGGGAAGCACTGTTTACACTGAACTCCCCGGGGTCCGAGACGCCCCTCAGACTTGGGGGCTTTTACTTTTTAGCTGACTGCAGACGAAAGAATTCCCACCTACATGCACGAAAAAAGGGGTTTAATTTTCTTGATGGTGTAAATATATCTGGGCTTCCAAAATTTTTAAGCTTTAAAACTTTAAGGGCTCCCCTTGAAAGACGCGTGCTGGGAAGACTTTTAATTCTGCAAGATTTTGGGGGATATTGTGTCTTGCCCTAAACTCAAAAACCCAAACTCAAAGGGGTTATCCTCCAAGCAATACCCAAGCAGTATGGGACACTAGCTTCCCGACTTAAACTTAAAAACGACGCTGCATACCAATATAGCTTTTGTTAGACCCCAAATAAACTCACTAACGTTTCCTCCAGAAAAATGGCCAGATACTGAGAGAAAGGAAGTTATAGTCTTACTGTAATGGGGCTGGGTGGAGAAAAAAATATCCACAGTCCCCGGGGTACTCCTCCGGGGTCCCCAGGACAGATGTTGGGAGTCACGTGGGGAATGCTGCCCTGGGGGCAGCCCTTTTTCACTGTTGAAGTCTGGTCCGGGAAGAACCCAGGTCACGATCGTGAGTCCCACACAGCTTGACCTCAAACATGGGATTCCATTTTCTTTGGCCTATATAACCCGGGTGTTTGTCTTTGGGCCCCCAAAACTTCCTATGTTAAGGTGCTAGAGCTACATTTTTAATATCTAAAGTTGCCTCAATAATCCAAAATTGGTTACTAACTGTACAAACTTACCTAGATCTTCCTAGGAGAGTAAATCTATCAATTTAAAATGTGTAATCTTCTACCTCCACCAACTACTTTGGGTTTTTTGGTTGGGTTGGGGCCATGAACTCAGAGGGCCTATCCGTGGGGTTTAAGGGTCCAAAAAAGCCCACTTACCCTGTGGGAAAGAGCGATCAAAAAAAATTTCCACATCCTCCCCCGCCGGCGAAGCTGGGGGTTAAATCTATATCAAACCCCCTCCTGCAAGCCCCCCCCCGTGAGCTTGGGCTCAAGGGCCCGACAGGTCGTCCGGACACTCTGGTTGGGCAGACTTTGGGCCCAACTTCCTGTCCAGGCCCCACTTTTGGACCTCCCAGAGGCAACAGCTTTTTGAGGGCCTTAGGTCTCCCGCACCTTCACCTTCACCATTCTAAGCTGTCCTGCCTTATCTGGGGTGGGTTGACACCACCGGGCCCAAAAGGCCGTATGCCCTGGGTGCCTCAGCTTCAACTAGCACCAGGTCTCCTTCCACCATCACCTTGTTCCCCCCAGGGTTTGCTCCCCCAAAAATTTTTTGAGAGCTGCCCAAAAAAAACATTATGCCACCTGGTTCCATTTTTCTTGAACATTCCTCAACTTATTGTGACTCTTTGTAGTTTCCTCATTGAGGGGGGGTCCTTCCCCCCACAATAGTCCTGCTCCCTGAAAACCGGGGTCAAGTTTCAGGGAAATTTGATTCTCCTCCCAAATTACATTGATTGGTGAGAGCTTCCCCCTTTCAATACCATTTGCACATAGGTTAGGGGTCTATTTTGCCCCCCGCTTTTTATTCAGCCAAAATCGTTTGCAACTCATCAGTGGTCACCCTCTTGCTGTGTAAGACCTTGGGGGACACCTTTTTAAACCGGACCAAACCCTATTTTTTAGAAGCCCCGCCCGGGGCCTCTGGGAACTATGAACTTCCCTCGCCTCTATTTTCTTCAGGTATTCTCGTACCCTCCATTGTCCAAAAAATTCTTAAAGACCTTGCTGGCCCTTTTAAGCTTGTGCCATTGGTGGTAATTTTTTTTTGGGCAGCCTCTTTCACTATCAAGGCTGAGATATTTCCCCGATGCCCCCCAATCTAACTGCGACATCTACAACAGGATAAAAACCTTTTGGAACCGGCCCCAAACCCTTCCACTTTCCAAGCCCGCCTTACCCCCCAGACTTCAATTAGCCCCTAGAGTCTCCGTTATGAAGGATCGTTGAGCCCCCGTGTCAAAAAAAAAAACGGGGCATTTTCCCCGGGCTTTTTTTTTATTTACAAAACACCCTCAATGTGGGCGAGGCCACAGAACCTTGGGAAAACCCTTCACCAGAACTAGTTCCCTGTGCCCCTTTCCACACCCCCCCACTACCTCGGGCTTGTCTCTGCCCCCACCTTCTCTTGGGGGGTTGATCCCCCTTTGCCTGGGCTGTTCTTGGATCCTTAGGACACAACCACTTTGGGGTTTACCCTTGACAGTCTTGACACTCACTGAGCTGGGTTCACAGTCCCTGGCAAAATGTTGACCACAACATTTTAAACAGTTTCAAATCCCCTTTGTCGGGTGGTTCTTTGGTCATATGTGGTAAACCCGAACACCCCCGAACTAGAATGTTCCCTTTGCAGAAAAAAAACGGTCTTTGCTGCCCGTCTTAGTGGTTTTCCCTTGGCCCCCTTTTGGTTTGAGGGCTTGTCCTGGGCATAATAAGTGCCGACCCCAGGGGGGGCTTTAGTTCTATCTCTCGGGTCCGGAGTGGTCGAAAGATTTCCCCCGGAGGGTGGTCTCCTGGGCCTATACTCGGGTGGACACGAGATCGCCCAACCCCCCAATCCCCGTTGTTTTTAAAAGGTTAGTCCTATACTTCAAATGTAACTCATGTACTGTAGTCTAGCCAGTTTCCTCTGAATCGTCTGACTGATCATCCATTCTGATCTACCCCAATCATGTAAATATCTGAGACATTTGTCAAGCTATAACTTCAATTCAGAACTTTTTAAGCTCAAGGTCTGGGCAATCCTCAAGATTGGCCAATCGAAAAATATAGCCACCATTACTTTCTGTGTTGCCAAATGCATCCTTTAGTTGACCCTTTGGCATTTTGATAATTAATATCGGGTTTGGTAATTGGCCCAAGTCCGGGGCTTTCCCCTTTTGAGCTGAAAACGTAAATACTGTAGTTTGGTGGCATCCAAAAATCACCCCTGTCATCTATCTGGGGTTTTAAACTGATCCCAGAATGCAATGCTCTGTCAATTCCGTCAACTTTGGGTTTTAAAAAATGTAGGAAACTGGGTAACCTCTAGAAGGACTGTGGCGGCCTGTACACCCTGTACTATTATTTGTTCCCCCCTTATAGTATTAACCTTCAAATTTCATTAACTTTTGCAGAGTCCCCTTTTTCTAGACATTCGGTCCTCTGATTTTCGCATTCCCCCGGCTGCCCGACAACATCCTGGCTCCCGTCTCATAGGGTTCTGTCTCATAACAGAGATAGGCTGCCTCCCAAAGGCCCTTTTGCCTTTCCTCTAAAAGCCCAAGATCCTTCCTAGATCCTCACAATCTGCATCTTGGTTTGCTCTGACAGTGGCACTCCCCAAACACCTTGCTTAAGTGTCCCTTGTGGGCGTTTATAGACCGCTTTTCTGACTTGGAGATAGGGGTTCTTTTCTAATCTCACTGTCATTTTGTGGTTTGGTTTAAAAGGCACAATTTCATACTTTAATTTCCCCCCCACAGCACAATACGGTATCAGGTGAGAACAAGCAGTCCCAAAGCTCCACAACAAGCTTAACAACTTTTTTACTTATATTGACTTTACTCAGAATTAAAAAGTACACTGTTAACCCTCACCCCAACTGTACTGTATGTTATTGTTAGAAAGCAAACCCAGCAATTTCCCCGTACAATCAAAAAATTACAGGACAAACTAGCCTCTGGTGCAAAACACAAATTAAAATGAGTAAAATCAATAAAAATTTAAGAGTAAAATATGTAGTCTTTGCAAATTAAATTCACTTTGGGTTAACACAAAATAAATTCAGTAATTCAACATAAACAGTAAATAAATAATTTTTTTAGCTTGTTTTTTAAATTTTGTAGTTAGTTGGAGAAGGGAAATCTACCCACCTTTTTATAACTTTGGGAAAATTATTCAACTCTAGCCAAATCTGCCAATTCAAGGGGTTTTAAATAGGTTAAATCTGACCTAGTTGTTATAACTTTTTAAAAATTGCAGAGGCCTAACCAACTGGCTGCTTTCAAATTTACTGTAAGTAAATTTAAAAATACAAGTTTCCTACCCCGGGGTGGAAAAAATTGGTATTTTCCCCAAAGTTGTAATTGATAAACTTTCCAATATGAATAGATATCATTGCTTTTTTGTTGGCTTAACATTAACTGAAAAAAACCAACGAAACCCAATTTTCCCGGGTGCCTGGTGAAGTGGGCAGGGAGCTGGGTAGAGGGGAATAGGGAGAGAGGAACAGCGAGCCTACCGAGCCGAAACCGGTGATATGATGGGGACGGAATTTGCGTAGACGTCCGCCCAAAAGGGGTTTAATTTTCCCCCTTTTGTAATGTGGAGGAATATCCGGGGGCGGCGAATATAAAGTGGGACAACGGGCCAGGGTCCAGAACGGGCAAAAATTTGGGAAAAAAGGTGAAAGGGGGGCGGGCATAGGCCTTTTGAACTGAGTGAAAT
>WNWK01049286.1:0-13258 GCA_009830355.1 Cherax destructor | reverse complement strand
TATATATATATATATATATATATATATATATATATATATGCTCTGCCTACTGTGCAGCCGAAATGTTGCTTAGAAAAGGTTCGCATGTATTGCACACTTTTTTATCATCAGTAAACTTATCCTTTGATTCAAAATTAAACTTCAAAATTAGAATTCAAGAAGCTACAGTTGCAAAGCTTTAGGAACATTCATAGCTGCAGTCAGAAAGAGATTCCTGACAATAATGAATTCGGAACTATGTACATTGATTTACGTCAAGAAAATATCGATTGTTCTCCATAAGATAAGTAAAAGATTCTGTTCAATATGCAGAAACACAACTGAGTAAAGTCTGAGGCGGCTACTGTAAAAAGCTCTGTTCCACAAGGCACAGTACTCGCCCCCATCCTGTTCCTCATCCTCATATTGGACATAGACAGGGATATAAGCCACAGTGCCATGTCTTCCTTTGCAGATGACACCCGAATCTGTATGACAGTGTCCACCATTGAAGACACTGCAAGACTCCAAGCAGACATCAACCAAATCTTTAAATGGGCTGCAGAAAACAATATGAAGTTCAATGATGAGAAATTTCAATTGCTCAGATACGGAAAACGTGAAGAAATTAAAATCTCATCGGAGTACAAAACAAATTCCAACCACACAATAGAGCGAAAAACTAATGTCAAAGACCTGGGAGTGATCATGTCAGAGGATCTCACCTTCAAGGACCATATGGATGGATAATGAGAACCTTCAAAACCAGGGATACCAAGCCCATGTTGACACTTTTCAGGTCGCTTGTTCTATCTAGGCTGGAATATTGCTGCACACTAACTGCACCTTTCAAGGCAGGTGAAATTGCTGACCTAGAAAATGTGCAGAGAACCTTCATGGCACGCATACCTGCGATAAACCACCTCAATTACTGGGAACGCTTGAAGTTCCTAAACCTGTACTCCCTAGAACGCAGGCTGGAGAGGTACATTATTATATACATGTGGAAAATTCTCGAGGGATTATTACCAAACTTGCACACGAGAGTCACTCCCTACGAAAGCAAAAGACTCGGCAGGTGATGTAACATCCCCCCAATGAAAAGCAGGGGTGCCACTAGCACGTTGAGAGACAACACAATAAGTGTCAGGGGCCCAAGACTGTTCAACTGCCTCCCAGCATACATCAGGGGGATTACCAACAAACCCCTGGCTGTCTTCAAGCAGGCACTGGACAGGCACCTAAAGTCGGTACCGGACCAGCCGGGCTGTGGTTCGTACGTTGAACTGCTTGCGGCCAGCAGTAACAGCCTGGTTGATCAGGCTCTGATCCAACATGAGGCCTGGTCACAGACCGGGCCGCAGGGGCGTTGACCCCTGGAACTCTCTCCAGGTATACAACAAGTTCTGGAACTCTATATTATATTTTTTAAGGAAACAGACATAGAAAACTGTATTAGGATGAGAAATATGGCGAAGGAAGTTTTAATTCAAGAATGTTTACAAATATGAATATCTACAGAAGCTTAATAATAAAAAAATAAAATAAGTCAGTCACACTAGAGAAAGTTAATGCACAATATAAGTCAGTAACTTACTATGATCATCATTGTCACGGTCCACAGTAGTGAAGAACTTCTCATTATTTCTTGCCAAATCGTCACCTAATGAGCTGGCTGGCCAGTAGTTGTCTATAGTCAGCTTATACCTAAGCACGAAAATAAAATGATCATTAGAGGAGTATTATTAAAACTTTGTAAGTGATGATCTATATACTACTAAGTTGAAGTCAATTTCAAGAACAATGTTGGATTATTGATGATGTGAGTAGTAAAGTAAATCAATATTGGTTGAGTACATCAATATTGGTTGAGAATTTTGAGGTTGACAAATATTTATTTCTTGATATAAATTTGTTTTAGGATTATAAACACCTGAGGTTAATTATTTCTCTTTTATACGACAATTAATTTTATAATTTAGACGGTGGAAATAATCAGGGAGTTCGAACTAGTATATTAATTTAATCCTTCCCTCCCCACCATCTACGTACCTCTGACATGACTTTCCCAATCCTACATCCTTTCACACCCGCTTCCCCCAGTTTCAAATACATACCTGTGACCATCTGCTTTACCGGTAATAAACCCATTCCACCATCATGCTGTGACATCATGACCATCTTTTTCGATAACCAATGTCTTCCAAATCCCCAAACATATGTTTGCAAAGCCACCACCTTCTTGTCCACCAAGGGATATATTGCCGCTAGAAACCACAGTTTACTGTAAATTAAGGAACTGACAACCACCACCCTTTGCAATAATGTTACATCCCCTGGTTTCCAACCTTGCATTCTTCGCAGCGCCACCCCCACCACCGCCCCGGTATTTTCTTCTCTTGCCCTACCAAAGTCTCCATAAAATATGACACCACATACAGTGGACCCCCGAGTAACGAGCATAATTCATTCCAGAAGCCTGCTCAAGTGTCATTACCGAACGAATTTTCTCTCTTAAGGAATAATGTCAAGTAGGTTAGTCCATTTCAGACCCCCAAAAATACACTTATAAAAGCACTTACAATATTATACTTACATATGAATAACGATTTCCGAGGTGCTCGTAACTCGGGGGTCCACTGTATTTTAATCTCATCGACTATTGTCCATCCATATTTTAACCCCAATTCCCCTCCCACATGTTCCTACCTCCAATAACTTGGACTTAACTTTATTAACCCCTAACCCAGTCGCCCTACCAAACACACCTATTATTTTGCCAACATTCCTCAATCCCTCATCGTTTCCTCTGAGGATCGTTGTATCATCCACGTATCCAGTTATTCCTGTTTCACTACCAGACCAGTTTCTCCTCCCTTACTCTCTCCCTCACTAATCCATAAAGGGGTCCTGCACACATGCGAACAGGAGCTGGATAAGGAACAACCTTGCTTTCCCATAATCTGGTACAGCACATCACGTTCCACACTGTCATATGCACCTTTCCAATCAACCACGAGGACGCCTCCCCCAATGCCTTCTCTACAAACTCTCTTATCCTACAATGACTCATTCGAACGCTTCTTCCTGGTATCCCACATTGACCCTCATCAATCACCCTCCCGAGAACCTTTTTTATCCTATTACCTAAAATTCGCGCAAAGATCTTGTAATCGGCACATAAAAGGGTAATCACACGATAATTTGTTATTGTGTCAGCATCCCCGCCCTTAGGCACAAGCACTACAACTCCAATATTCTGGTCTCCACCCATACTTCCCTCATCTTTCATCCCATTAAAGATCCTTGTGAGGCACTCCCGCAATACATTCCAGTGTCTTATATAAAAATCACTTGGGATGCCGTCTATCCCCGGGGCCTTCCTGAGTCTCCGGAGAATTCAGGGTCAACGCCCGGCCCGGTCTGTGACCAGCCTCTTGTTGACGAGCCTATCACAGGCTTTACCTTCATCCCCTGAATGGCCTCCCCCACCTCCTCCTCTGTAATAGCCCCATCCATACACATTCTATCACCATTCTCTAGTCTATTATCTATACTCCCTAGAATTGCCTCCCTATCCCCTTCATTCCTCTCCTTTCAACCAATATTTCTGAAACCACTCGTCAACATAACAGCCTATACTCTCCGTTGACCCTAACCTTTGTCCCGCCTCATATGTCCCGAACCTCTCATGCACTTTCGTTGATAAAATCGTCATCCCAACTCTACGTTTTTGAAAGGCCCGTAAGACAGTGACAGACAGCCTATTCCCACAAAGCACCTCTTCTACCTTCCCTTTAATATGAAGTGCCTGAAACCTATCATTCAGTATATCAAGTAACTGTTGCCATATTTCACCCACCTCCTGCTGATAATTTCCTGCCCATTTCTCATTATAAACCCATAACTGATTTTCTAGATATCGCTGTAACCCATACTTCAAGTGACCATCAACTTTTGCCTCCCTCTTATAAAAGTCCCTGATCCCCTGCTTCTCCTGCCTTTACCACCACCTAATTATATCCCGCTTCCCTTCCCTCCATAACCCATCCCACCACTCTTCGAAATGCTCACCTGTATCACTGCCGTCCAAAAGCTGCACATTCAATTTCCAGTAACTAGAATACGTAGTTACCGCTTCATTCCATCCAACATCTGCCAATACTCCCCTATGATCAGATATACCCACATCTAAACATTACACTCACACCACATTCACCGCACTCGTTACATACATTCTATCCTGTCTCAGCGTATCCCCTTCTAACAAAAGTATATTCCACCTTCAATTATCCCCCTGCACTACATCCACCAAACTAACCGCCCAGTAGAACTTCCCTTAAAATTCCTAGATCACAACCAGCCCCTCGAGGTTCCATGTCCTTTCCGCGAATTACGCAATTCCAATCCCCTCCAACCAAAGTTACTATAGGCAAACTACGCATATAATAAATCAATATCTCCTTGACAAAATCCTCTTTGATCCTCGTATATGTCACTGCCAGCATGTATACCCCAATAAAACAGACATTAATGCAACCCCAAAGCCCCTCAAGCCTCACCACTCTCCCCCCCCTCCTCCCATCGCAGCAGGCTGAAAGGGCTAGATTTACGGATTCCCACAGCAACCCCACCCTTGAAATTCTCCGAACTACCCTCAAATACCTGATACCCCTTTAATCGTAAGTCATTCCCACATCTATAATTATGCTCTTGTATGATAATGACATCCACACAGCCATTTGACCTCATTTTTGAGGCCATTCACATTTAACGTAAGGCACCTGAAAATGGCATGGGGCTTCCCTCTATGTTTCTGCAATTTCTGAACATTTACCTGGACTATACCAACCTTGATTTCTTTATCACCTTTATCAATGACATCTAATTTTTCTCCTGTCTTGTCAGTGAGCCTTCTCCCCTCAGTCCCCCCACCCTACTCCTGCCACCTCCTTTCCCACCCTTAGCAATGTCTACCCAAGATTTTTTTGCCCTTTGAGCTGGGGTAGGACATCGTCCTCCCCTGCTCCACTAGGTCATTTCCGTGAGAGCTCCACAGCTTGCTTGTCACCACCCTTATCCTTCGAAGGTTGATGCACCTCCACATTTATCACCTCATCCGACAGCTGACCCCCTCCCGTTTCCCCAATCATATGTTCTCTACAGACAATAGAATTTACCTCCATCATGTCCTCACTTCTCACAACACAGCACTCACTCCATTCTGGATGGACAAAGCACCCAAAGGACTGTTCAACGAATCCTAAAAGTCGTCTATCAATGGATCCTCTAGACCCATTGCCAATTCCATCACATCATGACTCATGACTTGCAGATTCTTGTGACCCACCACCTCTGTGGGTAAAGTACACACCCTGTCCTGTTCATTTTCCACCTCATCACTCCACCTCCCCATTGATACCACGCCTACGTCCTGTCGCTGCCTCTCCATTTCGTCAGCCTTCCTGTCACTCTCAGAGCTAGTATACTGCTCCCGATGTATTCGTTGAGTGCAGTCTTTTGTCATGTGACCTGTTGACCCACATATGCGACATGTCCGGACCTGACTGCATAGGTCACATAGACCTGCGTCTGGAATTCTTCTAGGAAGACATATGAAGGAATCTGATTTCGCTAGGTCATTTTGAGTTTATAGAACCCTTCTGGAAAGTCCAACGTCCCATAGAAGCTTCGTGAATCACACCGTATTTTGCAAAAGCGTTCCTGATGTCATGTCCCCCTGCTTCAAATGGAATGTTATGGAGATGTACCGGTGTAATCTCCATTCGGCGATCCTGGTAACGGTCCACCACTCTATCATACACACCGGCAGACAGGAACTGAACGAAGATACGAGACACTCCATTCAATGAAATCCCGTATAATTCTTGATTCTGGATTTCATATGTGTCCCTGACTATACTGGGTAGCAAAATATCCACATTACTTGGCGTTATAGCCCCCTTCACAATGTCCAAACAGACAGTATTTATCCGCCTCTTACACCGTTCCGCCATCTTGTGAAAATCAGGTGTTTTCACAAGCGACCGCCAGGGACCTGCGCAGAAACACCCTCTCTGTATGAGAGCTGAGCAGGCAATGAATACACCAGTTAAATGATCAAGATACTAAGGTCATAACAGCTTAAATAAATAATAATAATAATAATAACATAAATATCTTTATTTACTATATCAAGTGGGTACTAGGAGATAATTACGGTCGTAGTGAAACACACAAGATGGTTGGTAACTGGTATATTGACAAAGTCTGCGAGGGAAACAGTGCCAGCCTACCTGTCAGTACTATGCCGGTCCTAGGAATGAGGAAGATGCCTGAGAGGGTCCGCGCTCACATGCGCGGACCCTCTCAGGCATGGATCATAATTATAACATAGCTAGTACTACGATACACTACACAAGTATAATACATAGGAGGTACAGTACACTACTGACAACTACAAGTACATGTACAAGGTATACAGTCCTAGGTGACAACAATAACATACTACTATTATATAGTATGCAGAACATTTCAGGCAAATTAGGTCAGTTTTGTCCCAGGATGCGACCCACACCAGTCCACTAACACCCAGGTACCCATTTTAAACTGATGGGTGAACAGGGACAGCAGGTGTCTTATGGAAACACATCCCTAATGTTTTCCAGCCGTACCGGAAGAGATTCGAACCCCGGACCTCAGTGTGTGAGCTGAGTGCGGCAGCGATCGAGCTACGGGACACCGTAAAGGAGTTCTACTTTCCTTTTCAGAAAGCGATGTTCAGGTATACCAGAGTTATGCATACACATCACACTTATTTTCTTTACTGTAATTAATGAAGAATAACAGCCTCAACCAGCTCTCATTGCACTATATCATTCTCTTATCTACCCTTATCTCACCTATGGAATCTGTGCATGGGGCTCAACAACATTAAATCACCTTAGACCACTCATAACCCAGCAAAGGCTGCAGTCAGGATGATAACAAATTCCACTCTAGACAGCATACTCCACCTATATTCAGAACCTTAAAACTACTCACCATAAAAATATTCATACCTATTCATGTGCCTTCTACATACATAAAACTCTACATGCTAATATCAACCCTGCGCTCAGAATTCTCCTCAACAACTTTAATAGGTCCCACGAACATGACACAAGACACAGATCACTATTTGACATACCCCGAGTCCATACTAACCAATGTAAAAATTCTATGCACATAAAGGGCCCCAAAATCTGGAATTCATTACCAGTAAATATCAAGTTAACCTTGTCGGAAAATCAATTCAAGACTCTTCTCAAAATCACCTACTCACCCTATACTAAATACTCATACTGTAACAAACTTCCAAACCCAATATTATTTTACTTAAGAAGATCACAATTTGATATGTTCATCCTCCTTAACACTTGTTGCAATTTCATATCATCATATTGTCATTTAATATCTTATAGTATCATCATTTTCTTAATTTGAAATAAAATATATACCTAGATGAAACTCTAAAAACTATTTCTAGTATTGTTATTATACTAGTATAGCATCAACATACTGTAATTTGAAATAAATTCTACAACTAGATTAAACTCAACCAATTTCTCTTGTATTGTCTTTAAATAGTATGTATAACCATTTAATAATTTAAATAATACAGAACTAGAATAAACTCAATCAATTTCTTTAGCATTAAGTACTTAGTGAATAAGTCTCTAGAATAAACTGCCCCTAATGCCATGGCATGCCAGTGGCTCTCCTTGCATTACAGTTTTATAATTGTTTTATAATTGTAACTACCAATAACATTGTACACTTGTAACATGCATTGAAATAAAAATTATTATTATTATTATTATTATTATTATTATATAATGCAGTAACAAAATTGTTTAAAAGAAGAAGAAAATAATATATAATAAAGTTAATTAAATGTTGAAACTCCTAACTAATGAAATCATGGCATTAATTAAGGCGACTTTCTTCCAAGGCGATGTTTGGGTAAGGTTGCAGGCAAGTGTTCCACTATCAGGATGATTGGTACAAGAAAAGTTAATGAGGTATCCACGCTCTACATAAGAACATAATATGGAAGGAACACTGCAGCAGGCCTACTGGCCCATGCAAGGCAAGTCCAAGTCACCTCCCAGCTTAACCAATGACCCACCTAGTCAGGTCAGGTCAAATCCACTTAATGAGCACGGCATCAGACCTACTAGCACAAGCTAGTCAGGTCTAACTCACATCCATCCACACTCGGGAGTTTGTTACACTCATCCACAACTCTATTACCAAATCAATGCTTTCCTATATCCTTCCTAAATCTGATTTTTTCCAACTTAAAACCATTGCTGCGAGTCCAGTCTTGGCTAGATATTTTTAGCACACTATTTACATCCCCTTTATTCCTGTTTTCCATTTATACACCTCAATCATATTCCCACTAATTCTACGCCTTTCTAAGGAGTACAGATTCAGTCTATCCTCATAGGGAAGATTTCTGATACATGGGATCAACTTTGTCATCCTCCTTTGTACGTTTTCCAGTGCATTTATATCCATTCCCTCATCAATATCGTTTATATAAATTGTAAACAGCAAAGGGCGCAACACTGACCCCTGTGGAACACCACTCTTCACCCGCCCCCACTCTGATTTCCTCTCATTGATGCACTCTCTGCTGCCTATCTGTCAACCACGCCTCTACCCAGGAAAAAATTTCTCCTATTCTGTGTGCCTTAATTTTCCTCAATAGCCTCTGATGTGGAACTCTATTAAAAGCCTTACTGAAGTCCATATACACAATATCATATTCAATACCATGATCTACCTCCTCAAATACCTTGGTGAAAAAAGTTAGTGAATTCGTAACACAGGAACGCCCCTTTGTAAAACCGAGCTGAGAATCATTAATCAATTTATGCCTTTCAAGATGGCTACGAATTGTCTCGGCAATTATTGATTCCATTAATTTTTCCACTATGGAGGTTAGGCTTATTGGTCTATAGTTCGAAGCTAAGGACCTGTCACCTGCCTTGTAAATAGGTATTATATTTGCCATTTTCCATTTGTCTGGCACTATGCCAGTTCGTAGTGATGTGTTGAAAAGACTAGACAAAGGTTTGCTAAGTTCCTCTTTACATTCCTTTAAAACCCTTGCAAACAGTTCATCAGGGCCTGGGGATTTGTTCGGTTTTAATTTCTCTATTTGTCTGAGGACCATGTCACTAGTTACCCTAATCGTGCATAGTTTATTTTCGTCATGTTCAACATAATTTATTATTTCTGAATTTTTCTCTAGTATCTCCCTGTATAAAAACTGAGAGGAAATAAGAATTAAAACCTTCACATATTTCCTTATCACTGTCAGTGATCTGACCTGAGTTACTTTTGAGTGGGCCTATCTTGTCCCTTATCTTCTATATACCTGAAAAAAAAACTTTGGGTTAGTCTTCGAATCCATTGACACTTTAGCCTCACAATCTCTCTTAATTTTCTTATTCCCTTTTTTATTTCTCACTTTAAATGAATATATTTATTTCTTAACTGCCCATCCCCTCTTTTGATACGCCTATATATGCTGCTCTTAGACCAATGAGATGTTTTAATCAATTGTTTATCCATTTGGGATCATTTTTGGTTGATCTAATTTCCCTGCTGGAAACAAGTTGTCTGGGCAGCTAGTACTATGCTCTGAATGGCATTACATCAGACTCTGAATTCTTCATATAGCTTCTCAGAGCTGAGCACATACCCAAGATATTGGCCCATGAAAGATTATTAAATGTAGTACAACATTTCACGAACGAGCAGAATATATATGTCGTGCCGAATAGGTAAAATTGGTCAGTTAGCAAGAACTCATTTAAAATTAAGTCCTTTCTAAAATTTTCTCTTATACGTTTAAAGGTATATTTTTTCATTTATGTTATTGTAAAAATTAATTATTTTGTACCAAAAGGACTTTAGGAAGTTACCTAACCTTATTATAATATGCGCAATTTAATTTAGCCTAATCCAACTAAATATATTTTAGATAAGTTTACAATAATTTAATAATAAACAGACACAATTATATATAGTATTTTTCCATTAGGTTCAGAATGATTTTTGCAAAATTATTGCATACACAAATTTTCGGTTTCCTTATTCGGCAAGAAGAGCATTGCTATTTAATCCAAAATCGCAAGTTTTACCTATTCGGCATGACATATATATGTTCTCCCCGCTGTTTGAATATTTTCTTCACCTACCACCCCCTATATTCTATATTCTATGTGAACTTTATAGACAGAATACACTGACAAAAAAATACAAACATGAATACACTGGGGTAATGGTTGAAGGACAGCATTGAAGCATGGGGGAATGAAGGTGGGGGAGTAGTGAGTGGTAGAGTAATTGGTGGGGCACTAAACGGCAACACCCTTGGTCAGGCAGGCAGAAGGCCTAGACGGTGATTCGGGGAGGGGACCAGGGATGGGAGACGAGGGGAGTGGCCTCATCTGTTCACTAAAGATGCACCTCACTGACTAACTTCTGCTGATTATTATACACTTATTATTCCACTTTAAGAAACCCTCGCCATTTGGCACACTAATCACCATGTTCTCACTATTAACCAAGGTGTTCTTCTGTTCAGCATCCAATGATGGAGTCCTGAGCGACCACTCCCCGCCCCCCAACCCTGGCCAAACACAGAGGGTAAACAAACCTCCACACCTCCGCTGGCAGGATCCCCTCAAGACTACCACTACTTCCCAACTCCCCACATGTACACTGCACTTTCACTGATACAGAAGCAACGGTCTGATGCAGAGGATTGTCTCGACTCTGTGATCTCCGGTGGATACTCAGGATGACATCTGCCGAAACTGGCCCTTACCAACCATGTTGGTTCTTCGTTTACACACAAAATGTATGGAGCACCACATACATATAATCTATGGTAGTAGGTTGGTAGACAGCAACCACCCAGGGAGGTCCTACCGTCCTACCAAATGAGTGTGAAACATAAGCCTGTAATTGTTTTGCATGATGGTAGGATTGCTGGTCTCTTTTTCTGTCTCGTAAACATGTGTGGAAACTTTTTTAGTCACTAAAGGTTCCACAGGGTAAGTGAGCCGTTAGGAGCCTTAAACATACCGTGGATCGGCCCTCGGAGTTTATAAACCCACACTCCCAACCAAAACAAACTACACATTCCAGCTGATGAAGGTGACTATTGTGTATATTTTAATTGATAGATTTATCCACCTAGGAACACCTAGGCAAGTTTGTACAGTTAGAGACTAATAGTAGGATTATTAAGGCAACGTTAGATATTAATACTGTAGCTCTAGCACCCTAATATAGGTAGTTATAGGCCTGAATAGGCAAGCATTAGGTTATGTTAGCTAGAGACAACTGGCAGCCCACACTTGAATCTAGGCAGTGTGGCGGTCACGAATCGTGACCTACGTTCTTACCAGACCAGACTTCGACAGAACAAGACGTGCTGAGATCAAGCAGCACCCCCACGTGACCCAACATCTGTCCTGGGGCCTCGGAGGAGATCCCGAAGTACCGTGGAAATCTGCCTCCATCCAGACCCATTACAGTAAGACTAAGCTTTCTTTCTCTCAGTATCTGGCCAGTTTTCTGGGGGAAACGTTAGTGAGTTATCTGTGGGTCTTAAGCAGACGGACGCCTTTGTGTTGGTATGTACCAGCGTCGTCTCTTAAGTTCAAGTCTGGAAGCTAGTGTTACTTACTGCATATATTACTCAAGGGATATCCTAGGAACCAGGGAACTCTGAGGTGCAGGCAGGACACTAATTACCCCATCTTTTGCAGACAAAGTTTCTCCACTGCACATGGTGTTAGGAGGGGTTATATATAAGGAAGACCAGGACACATAGCCACCCTTTTTAATTCAAGTAAGTAAACCCCCTTCCAGTATTGTGTAGGCAGTGTGGGATTCCCCTTACTGCAATTAGCTAGAAATTTGTTCCTTAGCCACTTGTAAGTCTGAGAGAAGTGTCTCAGAGTGTCGGTGTCAACAGTGCTTGCCCAGAGTGCAGCTTACAAGGGGGCAGTCCCAAAACAAGTTTCTATAACATGCAAGGTTGCAGGTATGTCTTGCTACTTCTACTTACACTTAGGAAACACTACACATGCATATACAAGCATATATATACTAACCCCCCTGGGTTTTTCTTCTATTTTTCTTCCTAGTTCTTGTTTATTTCTGCTTATCTCCATGGGGAAGTGGAACAGAATTCTTCCTCCGTAAGCTATGCATATCGTAAGAAGCAACTAAATGTCGGGAGCAATGGGCTAGTAACCCATTCTCCTGTATAAATTACTAAAAACAAGATAAGGAAAAACTTCATAAAATTGGGATGTTTGAATGTGCGTGGATGTAGTGTGGTTGATAAGAAAGAGATGATTGCTTATGTTATGAAGTTGGATGTCTTAGCCTCTTTAAGGGGGGCTCCTTGTCGAGGTAAAGAGGCTGTCGGTCTGAGGAATTGGACCTCTTGGTCTTCTTCCTCAGACCGAACCTAATTACCTCCCAATCCTTCCTCCCTTTTCCCATTTTCCCCATCCTCCCTTTTTCCTTTCCTCCTCCTCCTCATTCCTCCCTTATTTCCTTCCCATTTTTACCCTGGGAGCTTCCCTCCACAGGTATTCTAGTTCCTAGGTAGTGGGAAGGGTACCGTGGTCCATCCCATTCTGTTGAGGTTCTTGGCGGTGGTGTAGTTTGCCGTGGAATCTGGATTGCCTGGAGATGTCCCGATCCCTCTCCGGTCTCCCGGGGGTGGCTTTGGGTATCTTTCGGGTGACGGGTGTATCTCTAGAGGCCACCTTTCGGATTCCGGGGGTGGTGGTCGAAGGAGGTATGCTTTGTGGAGGATGTCCGGCCGCCCTATCTTTTGCCTGCCGAGGTGGCTCGGTGGATGTGAGGTTGCTATCCCGGATTGCTGGTTTACTGGCATGAAGAGTAGGGTTTGGCACGGGTCCCATGCAGCATCTGCACTACTTGCGGTGTTGAGGTCCTCTTGGGCGTGGAGGGGGATTTACGCCCCTTTCATTCCTCCTAGGAGCTATTCCTCCACGTTCCCCCCCTTTTTTATTCTTTTTTTTTATTTTTATTTTCTTTTCTTCTTTCTTTTTTTTTTCTTAAAAACAGAAAGAAAGAAGTAACCTAACCATGGATGCCCTAATCCATGAACCTACCCCTGGGCCTTTTCATGATACCACACTTAGTTCTGACCCTACCTCGTTAATGGACA
>WNWK01049285.1:0-13258 GCA_009830355.1 Cherax destructor | reverse complement strand
GATGATGGTGGTGAAGAGGAATGATAGATAGATGGTGGGCGATGAAGATGGAATGATAGCATAGATGGTGGGGTGAAGAGGAATGATAGTATAGATGGTGGGTGGATGAAGAGGAATGATAGCATAGATGGTGGGGGATGAAGAGGAATGATAGCATAGATGGTAGTGGTGAAGAGGAATGATAGTATAGATGGTGGGTGGTGAAAGGAATGATAGTATAGATGGTGGGTGGTGAAGAGGAATGATAGTATAGATGGTGGGTGGTGAAGAGGAATGATAGTATAGATGGTGGGTGGTGAAGAGGAATGATAGTATAGATGGTGGGTGGTGAAGAGGAATGATAGTATAGATGGTGGGTGGTGAAGAGGAATGATAGCATAGATGGTGGGTGAAGAGGAATGATAGTATAGATGGTGGGTGGTGAAGAGGAATGATAGTATAGATGGTGGGCGATGAAGAGGAATGATAGCATAGATGGTGGGTGGTGAAGAGGAATGATAGTATAGATGGTGGGTGGTGAAGAGGAATGATAGTATAGATGGTGGGCGATGAAGAGGAATGATAGCATAGATGGTGGGTGGTGAAGAGGAATGATAGTATAGATGGTGGGTGGTGAAGAGGAATGATAGTATAGATGGTGGGCGATGAAGAGGAATGATAGTATAGATGGTGGGTGGTGAAGAGGAATGATAGAAGATGGTGATAAGAGGAATGATAGTATAGATGGTGGGATGAAGAGGAATGATAGTATGATGGGATAAGAGGAATGAAGTATAGATGTGTGAAGATGAATGATAGTATAGATGGTGGGAGATCAAGAGGAATGATAGTATAGATGGTGGGAGATCAAGGGGAATGATAGTATAGATGGTGGGTGGTGAAGAGGAATGATAGTATAGATGGTGGGTGATCAAGAGGAATGATAGTATAGATGTTGGGTGATCAAGAGGAATGATAGTATAGATGGTGGGTGGTGAAGAGGAATGATAGTATTGATGGTGGGCGATGAAGAGGAATGATAGTATAGATGGTGGGTGGTGAAGAGGAATGATAGTATAGATGGTGGGTGGTGAAGAGAAATGACAGTATAGATGGTGGGTGGTGAAGAGAAATGACAGTATAGATGGTGGGCGATCAAGAGGAATGATAGTATAGATGGTGGGAGATCAAGGGGAATGATAGTATAGATGTTGGGTGATCAAGAGGAATCATAGTATAGATGGTGGGTGGTGAAGAGGAATGATAGTATTGATGGTGGGCGATGAAGAGGAATGATAGTATAGATGGTGGGTGGTGAAGAGGAATGATAGTATAGATGGTGGGTGGTGAAGAGGAATGATAGTATTGATGGTGGGTGGTGAAGAGGAATGATAGTATAGATGGTGGGTGATCAAGAGGAATGACAGTGTAGATGGTGGGCGATCAAAAGGAATGATAGTATAGATGCTGGGTGATCAAGAGGAATGATAGTAAAGATGCTGGGTGATCAAGAGGAATGATAGTGTAGATGGTGAGTGATCAAGAGGAATTATAGTATAGATGCTGGGAGATCAAGAGGAATGATAGTATAGATGCTGGGCGATCAAGAGGAATGATAGTATAGATGCTGGGCGATCAAGAGGAATGATAGTATAGATAATGGGCGATGCTAGGCGATCAAGAGGAATGATAGTATAGATGCTGGGTGATCAAGAGGAATGATAGTATAGATGCTGGGTAATCAAGAGGAATGATAGTATAGATGCTGGGTGATCAAGAGGAATGATAGTATAGATGCTGGGCGATCAAGAGGAATGATAGTATAGATGCTGGGCGATCAAGAGGAATGATAGTATAGATGCTGGGCGATCAAGAGGAATGATAGTATAGATGCTGGGTGATCAAGAGGAATGATAGTATAGATGCTGGGTGATCAAGAGGAATGATAGTATAGATGCTGGGCGATCAAGAGGAATGATATAGATGCTGGGCGATCAAGAGGAATGATAGTATAGATGGGCGATCAAAAGGAATGATAGTATAGATGCTGGGAGATCAAGAGGAATGATAGTATAGATGTTGGGTGATCAAGAGGAATGATAGTATTGATGGTGGGCGATCAAGAGGAATGATAGTGTAGATGCTGGGTGATCAAGAGGAATGATAGTATAGATGCTGGGCTATCAAGAGGAATGATAGTATAGATGCTGGGTGATCAAGAGGAATGACAGTATTGATGGTGGGCGATCAAGAGGAATGATAGTATAGATGGTGGGGCGATCAAGAGGAATGATAGCATAGATGCTGGGCGATCAGGAGGAATGATAGTATAGATGGTGGGCGATCAAGAGGAATGATAGTATAGATGGTGGGCGATAAAGAGGAATGATAGTATAGATGCTGGGCGATCAAGAGGAATGATAGTATAGATAGTGGGTGATCAAGAGGAATGATAGTTTAGATGGTGGGCGATCAAGAGGAATGATAGTATAGATGGTGGGTGATCAAGAGGAATGATAGTATAGATGGTGGGCGATCAAGAGGAATGATAGTATAGATGGGGGGCGATCAAGAGGAATGATAGTATAGATGGTGGGTGATCAAGAGGAATGATAGTATAGATGGTGGGTGATCAAGAGGAATGATAGTATAGATGGTGGGTGATCAAGAGGAATGATAGTATAGATGGTGGGTGATCAAGAGGAAAGATAGTATAGATGCTGGGCGATCAAGAGGAATGATAGTATAGATGCTGGGCGATCAAGAGGAATGATAGTATAGATGCTGGGCGATCAAGAGGAATGATAGTATAGATGCTGGGAGATCAAGAGGAATGATAGTATAGATGGTGGGCGATCAAGAGGAATGATAGTTTAGATGGTGGGCGATCAAGAGGAATGATAGTATAGATGGTGGGTGATCAAGAGGAATGATAGTATAGATGCTGGGCGATCAAGAGGAATGATAGTATAGATTGTGGGTGGTGAAGACATGTTTTCTGAATGTTTCAGACCATCTGTTGCTCTATTCGAATTTTTTATTGCATATTTTACAAAAATAAAACAAATTCAAGGAAGTGTCCTAGGACCACTCCTCTTCCTCATTTACATCAATGACCGAATGCATCACAACTACTCAAACCTATATTATTTTCAGATGACACTATATATGTCTTCTCTCAACCAAACCCAGTTATACTTTCCAACACTGTTAATGCTGAATTTCAGAAAATATCTACCTGGATGACGACTAATAAGCTTACTCTTAATACTGACAAAACCTATTTCATTCAGTTTGGAAACAGAGCTACAAATGTTCACATTCACACTTATTCTTGTTTACCTGGAGTTTACCTGGAGAGAATTCCAGGGGTTAACGCCCCTGCGGCCCGGTCTGTGACCAGGCCTCATGTTGGACCAGAGCCTGATCAACCAGGCTGTTACTGCTGGCCGCACGCAGTCCAACGTACGAACCACAGCCTGGCTGGTCAGGTACCGACTTTAGGTGCCTGTCCAGTGCCTGCTTGAAGACAGCCAGGGGTTTGTTGGTAATCCTGATGTATGCTGGGAGGCAGTTGAACAATCTTGGGCCCCTGACACTTATTGTGTTGTCCTTCAACGTGCTAGGCACCCCTGCTTTTCATTGGGGGGGATGTTACATCGCCTGCCGAGTCTTTTGCTTTCGTAGGGAGTGATTCTCATGTGCAAGTTTGGTACTAGTCCCTCGAGAATTTTCCACGTGTATATAATAATATATCTCTCCCGCCTGCGTTCTAGGGAGTACAGGTTTAGGAACTTCAAACGTTCCCAGTAATTGAGGTGGTTTATCGCAGTTATGCGTGCCGTGAAGGTTCTCTCCACATTTTCAAGGTCAGCAACTTCACCCGCCTTTAAAGGTGCAGTTAGTGTGCAGCCATATTCCAGCCTACTACATACATAGAACTCTACACTCAAATATAAATCCTCCACTCAAACTTCTCCTCACCAACCTTAACAGGACACACGACCATAACACAAGGCACAGATCACTTTTTGATATACCCCCATTGTACCTTGTTCAGCTATCAAAACTTTGGGGCCCAGTCTCTGGACCCTATATATACCTCTGTAATCTGCAAATACCTTTGTAACTTGTCATGATTGTGACCATCTGAGTTCATTACCTTTGTAACTTGCTCAGCTATCAAACTTTGAGGTCCAGTGCCTGGACCCATTATGTACCTCTGTAATCTTTTGACTACCGCCCACAGGATGGGTATGGGGTGCATAATAAAGATATCAAACTAACTATCACCCTGTGTAAAAATTCTATGCACATAAAGGGCCCCAAAATCTGGAATTCATTACCAGTAAATGCTAAAATAACCTGGTCTGAACATCAATTTAAGACTCTTCTCAACAACCACCTACTCACCCTAAACTAAATACTCTATACTCAATTCAACTAAAAAATCTCCCAATTACCTAAATCTAAAAACTTCAAAACTAGATTTCCGAAGTTCATACATTAATAAATACTACATTATAGTATAAATACCTGCCCCCACACCAACTTGAAGCATTCTCATACTGTAAACTACTTTCAACAATGCTCAGTGTTATTTTCCCATAATATAATTTGAATATTTACTATTGATATAACCAACCTACAAAATATTTTCACCTTGTCACAATGTAATATCCTCAGATTGTAATTTGAGTAAACTTATTATCTGCTATAAATATAAACTAATGTTTAACTATAACAATCTTAATCAATTTCTCTAGTATTAAGTAGTTTATAAGCCATTAGATTTAGTCTGCCCATAATGCCATGGCATGATAATGGCTCTCTTTGCACTGCAATTCATAATTGTAATTACAAAATCTCGTTGTAAACTTACAATGAAATAAAAATATTATTATTATTATTATTATTATTATTAACAGTACTTGTCAGGGTGAGCAGCTCACAAGGAGGCAGTCCAGACAAGTTTCCATAATACTCATCAGTTACACAACCCTGGGCAATATGGGTTTAGAGCAGGTCGCTCCTGTCTGTCCCAACTACTGGACCACTATGACAAGGTCCTGGATGCTCTAGAAAACATAGAAAATGTAGATGTAGTATACACAGACTTTGCAAAAGCCTTTGACAAGTGTGACCATGGTGTAATAGCGCACAAAATGCGTGATAAAAGAATAACAGGAAAAGATGGTAGATGGATCTATAATTTCCTAATAAACAGAACAAAGATTACTAATACACAGAGTAAAGTCTGAGGGGCGGCTACGGTGAAAGGCCCTGCCATCAGGATGATTGGAGCATTTACAGATTTGATTCAAAGTTGTTTAAACATCTGTGAATTCAGTCACATGTACATTATAATGAATCATATTCCAATGTTACCGAGAGACTAGTGAATAACAACTAGCAAGAATGCTCTGTTGATTATGTTGCTGTGGTTATGAGTTATTTACAATAAGCAAGTTTATGGTATCTTTCAATGTGACTTAAATATTTAGACCTTCCTTGAATATAAAAGCAAGTTGTCTCTAAATTATTTTGTTCATTCTTAACACTAAACGTGCATTTGCAGGTTTCTCTCAATGGATGTTGTCTCATCATCATGGGGAGCAGCTTTGAAATATTCATGCCTGAGGAAGGAGTGTCACCAGGAATGGAACAGCAGTATCACTGCATCATCTGCTAAGTCTGACTTGCCACTGGATGTACATGATGGAGTTGTCATGACAGTAATTCACGACATTACTGGAGCCATTCTCTTAAGGAAGACTTTCAGCACATGGAATGCCTACACATATGCACATGACCTGGCATGGTGGGTTCAGAAGGTGAGGGCAGGACAGGTGGTGGTGATGGCAGTGCGACGAGCAGGGACATATGGGATAGGGGCAGCTCTACCAACTCTCATTGGTCTTGGCTCCCTCCTCACCCCTCATGCCCCTGCTTATGCACTCTGGGTATGGGTGTTTGTAGTGGGTGGACGGACACTGATCGAAACTGTGGTGCCAAACCCACATCCCCTTCACAAGTCAACGGTGACTTTAAGTTCTAACGTCTTAATGCCACTTTCCCGAAACACAACCTTATTTTTTAACACAAAAGTGCACAATTTGCAGTTACGCCTTTGTGACAGCAGTGCAGCAATGGGTTCCCTGTGTGATCCCATTTGGCCAATGGTTATGTCTCCTGTACTGTCTGTAGCAGATGAGAACAGCAGAAGGCACACTGAATCAGAAGTGGGGGTGGTAGTGTGTGCAGGGACACGCCTTCAGTATTTAACACACACTCTCTCTCGCTTGTTAGAGGCCAGGAAAGTATCACCATTTAAGGTCTTGGTGGTTCTTGGTACTGATCATAATGGTACACTTGATTCTAACATACAGTCTTTGTTGCAGCTATTTGGTTTACAATATAAAATTATAAGTAGTCTCCCAGATGTACTTTCTACCAACCATCGCCTCTTTCAGTTTTACCGTGCTGCTTGGAAAGCTGGGGTAGAAACTTTTCCCAATGCAAAATATTTAGCCTTCCTTGATGAAGATGTGGAGGTGTCCCCTGACTGGCTGGAGATGCTGTTACATTATGCCCCAGCTCTGGAGATAGATGCTTCCCTCTGGTGTGTGTCTGGTATTAGTGCAGCTCATGTCAATATGCATTCAGACCCCCGTCTAATGATGCGAGGATCTAGGCAGCCTGGTTGGGGATTTTTGGTTTTGACTGACGAGGCCAGAGCAGTGATTGCAATATGGCCAGATAAGTCTTCAATATCTCTCTTATATGATACCTTCCTTTATAAAATAGTAGGCCGGGGACGAGAATGTATATATCCAGTCGTGAGTCGTTCACGGCACTATGGTGTGGGTGTGAACACCCTGCCATACGTGCATCACTTATATTTCTTGGAGCGGCCACTGCATGATGGATCACTGGTGAAGCTTCCTCCTATGTCCACCCTTACTAGAGAAATATACGAGTCTCAGATTTGGTCTCGTCTGTCTCGAGCTTCTCCTATCACCAGGAACCCATGTGCTTCAGGCTTCATTAAACCTCCTGAAGTTAATGAACCAGTGGACTTAGTATTTTATTTTTATTTGGATAATCCTGAAAACTCACTAGAATGGACATTATTGGCAGAATGTGTAGGTGCATGGCCATACTCCACCCAAGGAATGCACAGAGGCAGTGTAGAGCTGCCACAGCCATGGGGAGGATCCCTTTGGCTTATAGGAGTCCCTGCTTCTCCCTACAAATTCTTCAAACCTTTCCACATTCCTATTTGGTACCCTTCCACAGAGAAAGCTTATAATGAACAGTCTTCATTTGTATCATTTCTTAGATCAAAGAAAGTCATATCTAACAGAACTTTACATGTGGCTGCTAATCAGTTATTTTTACAAAAACATTAGAAACAGTTTTAGTGTTACCTTGTTTCTTTTAAACAAATATTTATCCACCACATTTTCTTAATGAAAAAAATTTTGTGACTGTACTTTGCATCAATTCAAAAGCTTGCAGAAGCCTATCACCTAAGCATGTAGTTATGTTGGACATTACTAGAATATCCAACAAAAATATTGCTAGAATGGAAAGGAGTTGCATAAATGAATTTAAGTTGTGTATACCTAAGAGTTAAAAATGTGGCTGTGATGTCAAATATATTAAACATTTGTGCAGAGTAAAGGATTTAATATAAAAAATTTTTTTATTGAATTGATTTAGTTGGACTTGAGTCCTGGAAATGGGAAGTACAATGCCTGCACTTTAAAGGAGGGGTCTGAGATAGTGACAGCTGGGAGGGACTTTTCTCAGCTGTAGTATCTGAGCTCCTCTGCAAAGACAGTGATTATGTATGAGTGTGGTGAAAGTGTTGAATGATGATGAAAGTTTTTTCTTTTTGGGGATTTTCTTTCTTTTTGGGTCACCCTGCCTCGGTGGGAGACGGCCGACTTGTTGAAAAAAAAAAAAAAAAAAAAAAGGATTGTAAACGTTTAAATTCAAGAATTGCAAAGGTCTGAGTAAAAATGGGATGTGTGATGTGGAAAATATTCATTATTTATATATACCTGGATGTAAGAGGAATGTAGTTGAGATTGTGGGAGGTATTAACCCTTTACCAGGCCACGCATCAAATTTTGAGTCAGTACAATATATAATTTGAGACTAATGCCAAAGTGAAAGACAGACACTGTTGTGGGTTTGAAATGCCTGGCTTAACTTAAACGACAGTAGGAGACACTGAATCCTTTTTAAAAGGATTTGATGATGTCATAAACACTTCAAGAAGAGAATGATAGGCAAGTATACAAGGTATTGTTACACAGATGATTCACAACTTTGTGAGGCGACAGGATGTAATCCGATACTGAGCAAGTGACGGGTTGTCACACCAACCTCTTACACTAGGCTTGGGCTTCTGTGATTGGCTGCCACCAGCCAGCTAGAATGAAGTCAGATTTCCATGGAAATAAATTACTGTTAATTATGACTGGTGTCAATCAGTCATCAGGTAGTAGTTACCAACCAGGAAGTAGTCAGTCAATCTTCGAAAAATTAATTCATAAACAGATCTATTCCTTCCTCGTCTCACACAATGTACTAAACCCCTGTCAATTTGGATTCAGGACTAACAAGAGCACAAACGATGCTATAACACACATGTTAGAGTTAATATACACCGCACTTGAGAAGAAAGAAGTTCCGTTGGGAATCTTTATAGACCTACGCAAAGCATTTGATACAGTCGACCATGATTTATTGCTCAGAAAATTAGCGCACTATGGTATTTGGGGGCACCCCCTCAATTACCTAAAGTCGTACCTTAGCAACAGAAGCCAGTATGTGTACACAAATGGAGTGAACTCTTCCACACGACAAATTACAGTCGGTGTCCCTCAAGGTAGTGTCTTGGGGCCACTCTTATTTCTCATTTACATAAACGACCTACCGAATGCATCACAACTACTCAAACCCATTTTATTTGCAGATGACACAACATATGTCTTCTCTCACCCAAATCCAGTCATACTAGCCAACACAGTTAATGCCGAATTACAGAAAATATCAACATGGATGACGACAAATAAACTTACTCTCAATACTGACAAGACCTACTTCATTCAGTTTGGAAACAAAGCTACAAATGTTCCACTTAACATAACACTAAATGGTGCACCCATCACAAGACTCAAAGAGGGGAAAAATTTCCCAGGAATCCACCTTGACAGTAGTCTTAAATTCCAAACTCATATACAACAAATTTCCAAGAAAATCTCAAAGACAGTAGATATATTATCTAAGATACGCTATCATGTGCCACAACCAGCTCTCATTGCACTATATCATTCTCTTATCTACCCATATCTCACCTATGGAATCAGTGCATGGGGCTCAACAACATTAAATCACCTTAGACCACTCATAACCCAGCAAAAGGCTGCAGTCAGGATGATAACAAATTCCCACTCTAGACAACATACTCCACCTATATTCAGAACATTAAAACTACTCACCGTAAAAAATATTCACACCTATTCATGTGCCATCTACATACATAAAACTCTACATGCTAATATCAACCCTCCGCTCAAAATTCTCCTCAACAACTTTAATAGGTCCCACGACCATGACACAAGACACAGATCACTATTTGACATACCCCGAGTCCATACTAACCAATGTAAAAATTCTATGCACATAAAGGGCCCCAGAATCTGGAATTCATTACCAGTAAATATTAAGTTAACCTTGTCCGAAAATCAATTCAAGACTCTTCTCAAAAATCACCTACTCACACTATACTAAATACTCATACTGTAACAAACTTTCAAACCCAATGTTATTTTACTTAAGATAATCTCAATTTTATATGTCATCCTCCTTAACACTTGTTGCAATATCATATCATATCATCATATTGTTCATTTAAAATATTATAGTATCATCATTTTGTTAAATTGAAATAAAATATATAACTAGAAGAAACTCAATAAATTTTCTAGTATTGTTATTATACTAGTATAGCATCAACATATTGTAACTTGAATTAAAATATACAACTAGACTAAACTCAACCAATTTCTCTTGTATTTAGACTGTTGGGTTTAGTCCTGACTCTTTCTCTTCTACTTCAGCTCTTCCTCTCACCGGCTATTCTTCTTCTGTCCCCACTTCCCCCTCGCCCCTAGTGGGTCCTTACCTGAGAGTCTGAACTGAACTGAACTGAACTTGTATTGTCTTTTTATTGTATGTATAATCAGATTGAAATTTTAAATAATACAGAACTAGAATAAACTCAATCAATTTCTCTAGCATTAAGTCTTTAGTGAATAAGTCTTTAGAATAAGCTGCCCCTAATGCCATGGCATGCCAGTGGCTCTCCTTGCAATACAGTTTTATAATTGTAACTACCAATAACAATGTACACTTGTATCATGCATTGAAATAAAAATATTATATTATTATTATTATTATTATTATTATTATAAGTCTGAGATGGAGGCACACCAGTGATGTGGATAGTGCCCTGTGAAGTGTGATAAAAAAAAGTAAGACACTGTGACACACAGTGAAGAGTCACAGTTGTGATACACTGTACATTATTATAATCAAAACCAAGTGCTAAACCCACAAAGGGATACAGTGTACAATGACATTTAACCAATCAAAATAATATTGTGTTAATTATTAAGTGTACAGAATCTATGTTCAATGCACTGGTATAAAGCAAAAGTGAATGGTGTACATAAAGTAAAAATAAATACAATTGAGCAGTGTTACGTTTATTGTGTAAAACCGGGAGAGGGATTTTTGATCAGTGACTATACCAGCTTTAAATATCTTTTTTAGTAAACTGTGAAATATGTTTGAAAGATGTGCCACGCCAGTGCTGTCATTATTTCTAGTGTATTTTTGCCCTATCATTAACTCTTTCACTATCGAGACCCTTGCTCACAAACTTGCTTTCAGTGTCTAAGAATTTAAAAAAAAAAAATTCTTATGAAATGAGAGAGAATCTTTTCCTAATGGTAATGACACCAAAAGTACAAAATTTTTTGAAAAAGTTATGGAATTACGCTCTCACGAAGTTAGCAGTCTCGGCGATATATATACACATCAGCGATTTTGCCCACTTTGAGCCCTATTTTCGGCCAATTCCAGTGTTCCAGTCGATCAAACTCATAGCTATTTCGCTAGAACTTCATTTGTTCTATCGATTGAGTACAAAAAAACACCATTTACAGATTTCAACTACCCAATAAAGTGGTCAGAAATTGGCAATTTGGCCAATTTCACACAAATTTCAAAAGCTGCCAATTTCAAAATAGGGTCTAGAATAAACAAGGCAGACATTCCTAGCACTAAAATAATTTTTTCTCAGTTCATTAGCCACATCTCCAGGCCCCTCTTATATTACTCTTGCTTTCCATTTTGAATTTTTATTCACACAAAAAATAGATTTACTGTTATGCAGACTACTGCATTATTATAATAATTGTATAAATAATGTCAACCCATTCGTGATCTTTGTAACTTGTGAGTTCATTACCTTTGTAACTTGTGAGTTCATTACCTTTGTAACTTGTGAGTTCATTACCTTTGTAACTTGTGAGTTCATTACCTTTGTAACTTGTGAGTTCATTACCTTTGTAACTTGTGAGTTCATTACCTTTGTAACTTGTGAGTTCATTACCTTTGTAATTTGCTCATCTATCAAAACTTTGGGGTCCAGTCCCTGGACCCATTATGTACCTCTAATTTTTTGACTACCGCCCACAGGATGGGTATGGGGTGCATAATAAAGATATCAAACTAAAAAACTAACCCATTCGTGACTGCGCATTTGACTGGCCACAAAAAATAGAAGAGTTACTGTTATGCAGACTACTGCATTATTGTAATAATTGTATTAGCATTAGTAACCCATTCAAAACTGCATATTGGAATGGAGGTGACGTCATTTGTTTACTCTTGAACATCGGCAAAAATCGAACATTTCTTACTTTGAGCTCAATTTCAAGGTACTTTTCAGCGTGAAACCAATCAAAATAATCTGTTTCTGTAATATATCTTACATTCTATCAAATGAGACCAAGAAAACGAGAATACAACCATAAATACCATACAACCATAAATACCATACAACCATAAATACCATACAACCATAAATACCATACAACCATAAATACCATACAACCATAAATACCATACAACCATAAATACCACCTCAAAGTCGGCATTTTAAATCAAAACACGGTTAGTTTTTTTTTTTTTCATTATGCACTGTGTGCTGCAGGATTATTTATATACTGCACACATTGACCATGCAGACCCATTCTCTCACATGTAAGTCTACCAGCTTTCTCCCGCTAGATTTGAAGCTGCTAAAATTTTGGCATATTAATACAGCACCATCACTGGCTTGTAAACCGTACTAATACAACACCGACAGTGAAAGGGTTAAAGCTGTCACTGTGGTTGAGCCTATTATACACAGACATCAACCAAAGAGTGCAACAGTATGACGAAATGCCAAGGAGAGTCTGCTGAACTGTATTATTATTATAATCAAAAGAAGCGCTAAACCACAGGGGTTATACAGCGCGGCTGGTTAGGACAGGATGCAGGGAGAATGTATTGTAAGAGGGAAATTGATGATTAGTAGGGTATGGAGTGCAGCAGGATAGTGGCTAGTGCAAGAGATCGAGGTAGAAGGGACTGAGGGAGGTGCTAGAGGTATAATCTTCAGAGTTTGTGTAGTAAGTCAGTTTCTGTCAAAAAGTCAACGAGAGAGTCAGGATTAAAGGAGGGTCCATCAGCAAGAAGGGAAGGTAAAGAAATGGCCGCAGAGCGAAGACGCCGTTGGAGGTAAATTCTGAGTGCTCGTTGATAGAGTGGACAGTCCAACAGAATATGTCAAACAGACACTGGAACCTGACAATGCTCACAGAGAGGGGCAGGGAGCCTCTCCATGAGATATCCGTAAAACGAGTGTGGCCGATGCGAAGACGGGAGAGTGTAGTCTCCCAACCTCGACAATGGTGACAAGAAGGCCAGAAACCTATACTCGGTTTAATAGAATGAAGTTTATTATTTAGCAGGTCAGACCAGCGTTGTTGCCAACGGGTGCGAAGGTGGGTAGTAATGACCGCAAAATAGTCCGTGAAAGGAACACCTCTATATGAGACTGGAAGGTCATGTACTGCTGACCGCGCAGCAGTGTCTGCCTGTTCATTGCCCTGTACGTCAACATGACCAGGGACCCAACAAAAACAAT
>WNWK01049284.1:0-13259 GCA_009830355.1 Cherax destructor | reverse complement strand
AAACCTTTATTGGAACATTGTGTTACTTTGTCATGACTTGAACGTTGTCCCAGTAAAGTCTTGCTCTGCTACCTGTGTCTGACTTCTTATATACTATTGTAATTTTAATGAAAGAAATATATAACATTTGACCTTGTTTTCCACCAACAGAGGAATTGCGCAGCGAGCTAGGAGGGCCAGACAATGGCTCGGGTATGGGTGCATCTGCTGCTCTGCCTATGCCCAATAGCGATGCTCCACAGTTGGATGCTGAGAAACATTTCCGTCTATTTGAACTAGCTTGTCAGTCTAAGTCAGCGAAGATTGTAGTTTCTGCGCTTGACTGCATTCAAGTACATATTCTTTATTGATGAGTTTTATGTTCATTACGAATTGACACGTCATACAGTATTTATCATATGTGTACATACAGTGGACCTCCGGAAATCGGCCACCTCCCTACTCGAACAATTATGTAAGTGTATTTTTGTAAGTGCTTTTGTAAGTGTATTTTTGGGGGTCTGAAATGACTAATCTAATTTACATTTGTCCTTATGGGAATATATTCGTTCGGTAATGCCACTCAAACAACATTCTAGAACGAATTATGGCCGATTTCTGGGGGTCCACTGTATATCATAATAGAGTATTCTCCTTGGGAGAGTGGGGAAGAATCCTTCCTCCATAAGTCATGCGTGTCATAAGAGGTGACTAAAATGCTGGGAGCAAGGGGCTAGTAATTCCTCCTGTATAAACTACTAAATGTATAAAGAAGAAAAATTTACATTTCTTCATTTTTGGGTTACCCTGCCTCGTGGGAGGCAGCCAGTGTGTTAAAAATAAGTAAATAATAGAGATAACTGAAGACCATACTATTTTGCCATGTTGGATTTACTAAATAAAGAACCATTCCAAACTTTATGAAGATCATTAATACAAATTAAAGATGTTTTGTTAACCCTTAAACTGTCCACACGTAGATCTACGTTGACGTGCGTAGTTCTCCGAACGTAGATCTACGTTTTTTTTAACCCTTTGACTGTTTCGGTCATATATATACGTCTTACGAGTCAGTGTTTCGGACGTATATATACTCAAAAATTCTAGCGGCTTCAAATCAAGCGGGAGAAAGCTGGTAGGCTAACATATGAGAGAATGGGTCTGTGTGGTCAGTGTGTGCTGTATAAAAAAAATCCTGCAGCACGCAGTGCTTAATGAGAAAAAAAAGCTCCGACCGTTTTTTTGGATTAAAACGCCGACTTTGAGATGTATTTTCATATAGTATTTATGGTTGTATTCTCTTTTTCGTGGTCTCATTTGATAGAATGGAAAACATATTACAGAAACAGAGATGATTTAGATTAGTTTCATGATGAAAATGACCTTAAAATTGAGCTCAAAGTAGGGGAAATGTTCGATTTTTGCCAATGTTCAAGAGTACACAAATCACACCATGCGTCCAATACACGTCAACTGGTGAGTCTGATATTCTTTTACAAGTGCACTGATATTATTTATACAATTTTTACAATAATGCAGTAGTCTGCATAACAGTAAATCTTCTATTTTTTGTGTGAATAAAAAATCAAAATAGAAAGCAAGAGTAATATAAGAGAGGCCTAAAGATGTGACTAATGAACAGAGAAAATCTTATTTTAGTGCCAGGAATGTCTGCATTGTTTATTCTGGACCCTATTTTGAAACTGACATCTTTTTTATTTTGCATGAAATTGGCCAAATTGCCAATTTCTGACCACTTTATTGGGTAGTTGAAATCGGTAAATTGGTGTTTTTATTGTACTCAATCGATAGTACAAATGGAGTTCTAAAGAAATAGCTATGAGTTTGGTCGACTGTAACAATGGAATTGGTTGAAAACAAGGCTCAAAGTCGGCGAAATCGCCGATGCGTATATATCGCCGACATCGCTAACTTCGCGAGAGCGTAATTCCGTAAGTTTTCCATCAAATTTCGTACTTTTGGTGTCATTGCCATCGGGAAAAGATTCTCTATCATTTCATAAGAAAAAATAATTTATTTATTTTTCCAAAATTATGCGACATAGAAGGACAGTTTCAGAATGGGGGCTCCGACAGTCAAAGGGTTAAATGGTTTCAACCTTGCCACGATAAGCCTGAGTTGCCTAGACATTAGAGAATTTGTCTGTGCACTCATTGTGCGCAGTATTACAAAATTCGGGGATGCCAAAAAAAATGTGCTCTTCATTTTAAACAATTTATTTTTTTCTCAAAATATTCAGAGCACTACACACGTCAATGTAGATCTACGTGTGGACAGTTTAAGGGTTAAACTTCTCTCAATTTAGACTTATGGTATATCTTGTTCATTGGCTAATGCTTGGCTATGCTGGCTGGAGCAATTATTGCTTTCCTAAAGTATTTCCAGTGTTTGTTTAGTGACATAAAAATACAGTGGACCCCCGGATTACGTTATTATTTCGTTGCAGAATGCTGTTCAAGTGCCGTTACCGAACGAATTTGTTCCCATAAGGAATAATGTAAATTAGATTAGTCATTTTAGACCCCCAAAAATACACTTACAAAAATACACTTACATAATTGTTCGAGTTTAGAGCAGTACGTAATCCGAGGGTCCACTGTATATAAAATCAGAGAAGTCTAACTTTTCTTGGAAGTTAATCTTTTATAGTCTAGATGTGATTGAGGTAATGCAGTATCATCATGCAGTTTACAGTTACATCATGCATTTTAAAGTACCATCATAAAGTTAACAGTTGCATCATGCAGTTTAAAGTAGCATTGTGCAGTTTAAAGGTTTGATGTCTTGGCACAAATAAACCAATATGGAAACAAAATAATACCACATTAGTATTTTTGAAGGAAGGGTTGGGATGTTGCAGTTCAGTGAGTCATCTGAATTATGATGCCAACATACTTCTGAGAAGACAATGATTAAGTGAATTATGTTGAATGTGTTGCCTATTTATGGGTCACTCTTCTTTGGTAGATGGCTGATGAGGTTGAAAAAAATTTGTATTGCATATTTCAGTCTCTCACTCAGGTCCTCGTCATGAGGCTGAAAAGGCCCTGAGGGTGAAGCCGAAATATTCAACACTTCTCTAGTCTGGTATCTTATTTCTATATTGATTTCTTTGTGTCATTGACCAGTGTTTATTAGACTTTTTGTATTTTGATTTCTATTTTCATATATAGTGTTATAATTTCATTTTATTGTGTAGTAATATGAATAAACACATAGTAAACAAATACAAAATATAAAGAGCTGTATATTTTGATTTGCAACTGAGCTCTCCAGCAGATCAGAAGAGGATCTCAGTTGGAGATCACAGTACAATATTCAGCTCCTCACATTCTGTGTCTGTCTTTAACCCTTTGACTGTCGGAGACAGTCAAAGGGTCATCTGGTAGGCCAAGGTTGATGGTGAAGTCTCCAGCTAAGATAAGGTGGTGTTTGTCGCAAAATATTCGAAAAAAAAAAAAAAAAAATTCTTATCAAAATGTTAAGATTATTTTTCTGATTGTTTAAATCCCCCAAAAAATTTTTGCGATCAGTACTTACCGAGATATAGAGCGGTAAAGTTGGCAAAAAATGAGCCGCATATGGCAACAGTTGTGAATGCCGCTCACCCGGTAAACTTTGGTTTACTTCCTTTCGTAGGTTTCTTGTTTTTTTTTCACTATTTTATTTTTTTACGTAACTTATGTGGCCTGTGAGACCAAAGTAAGGTGCAATGTATATATATATATATATATATATATATATATATATATATATATATATATATATATATATATAGTATATATATATATATACACTCGTTGTATGCAACACAATATTTGCACAAACATTAGTATCATTATATTGTTTACAAAACTTGTTTACACCAACCAACAATAAAAATTTTTTTTTATTACTATTGTTCTATAATATACATATATACACATATATAATGACTGGACACTTTCCATCAACTGCAATTAGCACTTCAAAGCTCCAAGCTATGAGTGTGTGTGTGGACATCTAAATTTGCTGAATCAGGGTAAGGCAGCTGTCAAAATGACATATTATACCATTACTCACCACCCCCACACTGCCTGTCAACCTGTCAACACAAAAGGGGACCCATGTCTTCTTCCCCACAACCTCCTTCCTTTCCTTCATACCTACCTTCCTAGCTTCCTTTCTTCCTTCATTCCTTCCTTTCTTTATGCCTTCCTTTCTTACATATTTCCTTCCTTCCTTCCTCTCATCTCTTCCTTCCTGCCTTCCTTTCTTCCTTCATTCCTTCCTTTATTTCTTCCTTCCTTTCTTACTTTTTTTGTTCCTTCCTTCCTCTCATCTCTTCCTTCCTTCCTTTCTTTCTTTCTTAATTCCTTCCTTCTTTCTTTCCTCCTTCCTTCTTCTTTCCTTCCTTCCTCTCATCTCTTCTTTCCTTCCTCTCATCTCTTCTTTCCTTCTGCTCATCTCTTTCTTCCTTCCTTACTTCCTTCTGGTATCCTGGTCATTTCTTTCGGTCACAAACTCCTCAAAACCATGAAATTTATCTTCAGAGACACTTCCATCTGTGTTAGAGCTATCAGTGAGAAAGAGAACAGTCCCAGATGTGCCAAGGAGTCAGATAATTCTTACCGCTAGGCATGCTGAACAAGGACTACTGAAATGGCGTTCCCACAATGCACCACTGGCTGCCCGATTTTTTTTATACTGCGCACACTGACCACACTGCCTGTCAACCTGTCAACACAAAAGGGGACCCATGTCTTCTTCCCCACAACCTCCTTCCTTTCCTTCATACCTACCTTCCTAGCTTCCTTTCTTCCTTCATTCCTTCCTTTCTTTATGCCTTCCTTTCTTACATATTTCCTTCCTTCCTTCCTCTCATCTCTTCCTTCCTGCCTTCCTTTCTTCCTTCATTCCTTCCTTTATTTCTTCCTTCCTTTCTTACTTTTTTTGTTCCTTCCTTCCTCTCATCTCTTCCTTCCTTCCTTTCTTTCTTTCTTAATTCCTTCCTTCTTTCTTTCCTCCTTCCTTCTTTCCTTCCTTCCTCTCATCTCTTCTTTCCTTCCTCTCATCTCTTCTTTCCTTCCGCTCATCTCTTTCTTCCTTCCTTTCTTCCTTCTGGTATCCTGGTCATTTCTTTCGGTCACAAACTCCTCAAAACCATGAAATTTATCTTCAGAGACACTTCCATCTGTGTTAGAGCTATCAGTGAGAAAGAGAACAGTCCCAGATGTGCCAAGGAGTCAGATAATTCTTACCGCTAGGCATGCTGAACAAGGACTACTGAAATGGCGTTCCCACAATGCACCACTGGCTGCCCGATTTTTTTTATACTGCGCACACTGACCACACAGACCCATTCTCTCACATGTAGGCCTCCCAGCTTTTTCCTGCTTGATTTGAGGCCGCTTGAATTTAGGCGTATAGATACGTCCGAAACAGTGGCTCGTAAGATGTATATATACGACCGAAACAGTCAAAGGGTTAATGGGTTTATTCAAACATTAATAAGAATTTATTTTGTTTCATGGTTTTCAGTTGTGATTATTCTGTGTTTTTATATTTTTAAATATTCTTGCTAAGTTCACGGTTATACAAGTACATACGTATCTTTAATAATTTTTGAAGCTACTCATTATTATTTATTTTGAACAGAAACTTATTGCTTATGGGCATTTAACTGGAAACTGTGCTGACCCAAGTAATCCCAACAAACGGTTGATCGACCACATTGTTGAAACAATTTGCAATTGTTTTAATGGTTCCACTACGGATAAGGATGTAGAAATTCAGATAATGAAGGTATGTATATACAAACCATTTTTTTTTTAAATTAGATAAGTTGAGGAAGTATGGCAGTGATAGGACAGGTACGGGCTGAAGCTGATAATGTTACCCATGAGTGTCACTCAGTAGGCCAGAATGTGTTGGAGCTGTGACATAACCTCAACTAAGTATTCATATCGGGCGATAAAACACTTAATAAAATACTGTAAGTTCAGGTTATTTCAACTTCATTAAGACTCGCTTCAGGAAATTAATTGTAGAAAGACTCTCGGAACTCATTTAGGTACGTATATCAAAGGTATAAGCTACGAAAATGAAAATGAAAATGTCAGACTACATTGGCAAGGATAATATTAATTGCATCTGGTTTTTACTGGCTTTGCAAAATACTGATTTTGGGTTATGCTATCATAGTCAACTATAATTTTGCACTTATGCCTTACGTTTATTCCATATATATTGAAAGCTTCTTTAAAAATAAATTTATAAAAATATTTAATTATATTATCGTTTCAATGTTTTCACTCTTCAGGCCCTGCTAACGGTGATCACCTCTCAGTACGTTAGTGTCCACGAAGGTACTGTATTGGTGGCAGTACGAACCTTTTACAATATAGTCTTTTCATCGAAAGACATGAACAACCAGGTCACTGCAAAAGCTGCTCTTACACAGATGATCAACATCATCTTCACTCGTATAGAGAACCAAGCAGTAAGTTATTATTCATACATGGTTGCAGGTATAGTTACATCTCTTAAAGGAGCTGTATATAGCTTATGTGTGTGTGTGTATATATTTTACCGTCCTGCCGAGTGAGTGTAAAACGAAAGCCTGTACAGTCAACCCTCTGCTGCAGTGAGGAGGTGGCTGGAGGCAGTGGAGATGTCCTGTCTAAGGGCAATGTGTGGTGTAAATATTATGCAGAAAATTCGGAATGTGGAAATTAGGAGAAGGTGTGGAGTTACTAAAAGTATTTGTCAGAGGGCTGAAGAGGGGTTGTTGAGGTGGTTTGGTCATTTAGAGAGAATGGATCAAAGTAGAATGACTTGGAGAGCGTATAAATCTGTAGGGGAAGGAAGGCGGGGTAGGGGTCGTCCCCAAAAAGGATGAAGGGAGGGGGTAAAGGAGGTTTAGTGGGTGAGAGGCTTGGACTTCCAGCAAGCATGTGTGAACATGTTAGATAGGAGTAAATGGAGATGAATGGTTTTTGGGACTTGACGAGCTGTTGGAGTGTGAGCAGGGTAATATTTTGTGAAGGGATTCAGGGAAACCAGTTAATTGATTTAGTTGGACTTGAGTCCTGGAAATGGGAAGTACAATGCCTTCACTTTAAAGGAGGGGTCTGGGATAGTGACAGTTGGGAGGAACTTATTCTCAGCTGTCGTATCTGAGCGCCTCTGCAAAGACAGTGATTATGTATGAGTGAGGTGAAAGTGTTGAATGATGATGAAAGTACAGTGGACCCCCGAGTAACGAGCACCCCGGAAATCATACAATTATGTAAGATAATATTGTAAGTGCTTTTGTAAGTGTATTTTTGGGGGTCTGAAATGGACTAACCTACTTGACATTATTTCTTAAGGAAGTAAATTCGTTCGGTAATGGCACTTGAGCAAGCTTCTGGAATGAATTTTGCTCGTTACTCAGGGGTCCACTGTATTTTCTTTTTGGGGATTTTCTTTCTTTTTGCGTCATCCTGCCTTGGTGGGAGACGGCTGACTTGTTGAAAAAAAAAAAAAGTATAAGGGGGCATTGTGGCAGATGTTGTAAATGTATGGAATAGGAGGTAGGTTATTGAAAGCAGTGAAGAGTTTTTACGAGGATATTGAGACTCAGGTTAGAGTATGGATGAGAGAGGGAGATTATTTCCCAGTAAAAGTAGACCTTAGACAGGGATGTGTGATGTCACCTTGATGTCACCTTGGATAACTCCAGAAAAGTATAAGTGACTTCAATAATATATAATATCTTTATTTATACAAGTACATGTATAAGGTATACAGGCCTAGCTGACATCAATGACATAATACTGTATAGAAAACTGCTTGTTACACAGAGCAAATTAGGTCAGTTTTGTCCCAGGATGCAATCCACACCAGTCGACTAACACCCAGGTACCCATTTTATACTGATGGGTGAACATGGACAACAGGTGTCTTAAGGAAACACTTCCTATTGTTTTCCAGCTGTACCGGGAATTTGATCTCTGGACCTCAGTGTGTGAGCTGAGTGCGCTAGCGATCGAGTTACGGGATACCATATAGATGGAGTTGTAAGAGAAGTGAGTGCGAGGGTGTTGGCAAGAGGTGTGGGGTTAAAAGATAAAGAATCTAATACAAAGTGGGAGTTGTCACAGTTGCTCTTTGCTGATGACACTGTGCTTTTGGGAGATTCTGAAGAGAAGTTTAAGAGGTTGGTGGATGAGTTTGGTAGGGTATGTAAAACAAGGAAATTAAAAGTGAATATAGGAAAGAGTAAGGTGATGAGGATAACAAAAAAAAAAAGGTAACGAAAGATTGGATATCAGATTGGAGGGAGAGCGTATGGAGGAGGTGAATGTTTTCAGATATTTGGGAGTGGACGTGTCAGCAGATAGGTCTGTGAAAGATGAGGTGAATCATAGAATTGACGAGGGGAAAAAGGTGAGTGGTGCACTGAGGAGTCTGTGGAGACAAAGAACTTTATCCATGGAAGCAAAGAGGAGAATGTATGAGAGTATAGTTATACCAATGCTCTTGTATGGGTGTGAAGCATGGGTGGTGAATGTTGCAACAAGGAGAAGGCTGGAGGCAGTGGAGATGCCATGTCTGAGAGCAATGTGTGGCGCGAATATAATGCAGAAAATCCGTAGTTTGGAGATTAGGAGGTTCGGGATTACCAAAACTATTATCCAGAGGGCTGAGGAGCAGTTATTGAAGTGGTTTGGACATTTAGAGAGGAGGGAACGAAATAGAATGATTTTGAGAGTGTATAAATCTGTAGTGGAGGGAAGGTGGGGTAGGGGTCGGCCTAGGAAAGGTTGGAGGGAGGGGGTAAAGGAGGTTTTGTGTGTGAGGGGCTTGGACTTCAAGCAAGCATGCGTGAGCATGTTAGGAGCGAATGGAAACAAATGGTTCTTGGGACTTGACATGCTGTTGGAGTGTGAGCAAGGTAGCATTTATGAAGGGATTCAGGGAAACCGGCAGGGTGGACTTGAGTTCTGGAGATGGGAAATACAGTGCCTGCACTTTGAAGGAGGGGTGTTAATGTTGCAGTTTTATAACTGAAGTGTAAGTGCGTCTCTGGCAAGACGGTGATGGAGTGAATGATGAAAGTTTTTTTTTTGGCCTCCCTGCCTTGGTGAGAAGCAGCCAATGTGTTAATAAATAAAAAAGTCAGTCAATCAATATGCCTAGTAGGTTATACTAAGTGTGTGCACTTGAAGAAGAGAGGAGCGTAGAGGAGAGAGAGTGATATTGGGAGACGTTAAGCAAGTGTTTAGTGAGTTTTGAACCAAGTGAAAGAGTAATTGTGGTGCGAGACCTATATCCTGAAGTGGGAGAAATGGTTGTAGAGGGCGCATTATGTTTGGGGTGCAAGGGGTAAATGATAATAGGAGGGCTTTGATTGAACTTTGTTTAGAAAGAGATTTGGTAATAGGTAATACATATTTTAAGAAAAAGAGGATAAGTAAATATATGAGAGATGATATATTGTGTAATGAAAACAGTTTGTTGGACTATTTATTGGTGGATATTAAGTGAGTGGTAATACCATGTTTTTTTGGCAGAATTCTTGTAGTGGAGTACCAGACATAAGTGAAAATCTTGAGATGGCAATACCAAGTGGGTCTGCAATAATTCTTCCAGAGTCTGGAGTATACCTGGAGTCTCCTCAATGTTGCCTCATCTCTCATCAAATTGCCACAGAATTAGTCCATAATATAGTGAATCAGGCAGTCACAGGTAGGAACATATTATCTTGCTTGGAAGAAATTTCATGTGCTTTTCTGTCTATGAGGGGAAAAAAAGAGAATTTGCTTTCTTAATAATGGGGAAATATGCTTTTTTTTATTGGGGGGGAGGTGCAGCAACATGGTCAGGTTATAGGTTGAGATGACTAAAATGTTTTTTGCTGTTTTCACATCCATTTTTGTTTTATTTTTATTCTTAAAAGATAATCTAAGTTTTCTTAAGGTTAACTCTTATATAATTTTATTACATCATAGAAAACTTCTTCGTTTACTCGTGACTAAAATTGCGTTTTGTTTTCACAGTTGTATCTATAGAAGAAACCATTCTGAAGAATGGCTGTTTAGACAATGTAAATGAATTGAGCAACTTGGAAGCATTGCATATATCAGATGCAGCAGAGTCATCCTCCCCTGAAGCAGAGGACTGTGTGTCCACTCCTGGTATGCCACAAGAGGATGCAGGGCAGGAAGAAATGTCACCGTTATCAACAGAGCACCGCAGTGACTCTGTGGCCTCCAACCTTCCTCTTACACCAACATCCATTACTAGAGTGCCCTCCCAGGTGGGTTTTCCTGTTATACTTTCATGTTACTTGTTTTTTCCTGTTTCTATGTCTATGCATGTTTTACAGTCATTACCTATTGTAATTACTGTACTTATTTAAGTTTGCAAGGGTTGAGCTCCAGCAAATGATTCTGACTATTAACTTTGAGTGGCCTGACATAATTGAGCCTTGTCATTTATTATTGAACTCCTGAAGTGTAGACTATGCTTAGTGATATACATTGACATTGATTTGTTTTTTATTTTTTATTTTGATGCATTTTCTGTTTAAAGGATCAGCTACATAGAGGTAAAGGCACATGTGCAATCAATATGACATTTTATTGTGTCACTGTTTCACTCTCCAGGAACATTGTCAACAGCTTGACAAAGCTCCTGAAAACTGAAAATGTGCCACAATTAAATGTCGCATTAGTTGCACATGTGCCCTCTTACCTAACATATTGTTGGTAACTCTACCAACATTATTACATAAGAGGTAATAGCTTTTAAGGCATTTTAAATATTTTTTCAAAGGCTCTTATATAGAGCTACACAAGCTAATTATTGAACACACTTCTTTTGGGTATATGGTAGATTTAGAAGTGTTCGGCAGTGTTTGAAGTGGAAGCATGGAAAAAAGGTGCAGGTGAAGAAAGAGGGAGGATTAATTAACATTATTTAATAAAAGTTTGTGTAGTGAAATATTGTATAGTAGGAGGGGAACCTCCAGTCTTCTTAATACACTCAAACTATATCTGATTTGAAATCATTATCTGTTAGTTGTTGTTTTTTTTTTCACATTTACACTGCAGTGCCACTTTGTAGTTTGGTTTGGTTTGACAATTTTCATAATGTTCAGTCACTGCTTTTATGCTTGTTTCCTTTGCTTGTGATCTTTCTCTTTAATTTCCAACTCCTTTTATGCATACACACTTTTATTTCACTGAAAAAGACCTTAATCTTTCTTTTATGCCCTTATTCTTAGAGAAAATTAGTGGTAGTTAGTTTACTCAATTTCTGGTGGTTTGGTGGCTAGAGCTCTCACTTCACACAAGGAGGGCCCGGGTTCGATCCCAGGCGGGTGGAAACATTTCAACGTGTTTCCTTATACCTGTTGTCATGTTCACCTAGCAGCAAATAGGTACCTGGGTGTTAGTCGACTGGTGTGGGTCGCATCCTGGGGGACAAGATTAACCCTTTGGGGGTCGACAGGCCTTCTCGGAAACCTGTTCCCAGGGTCAAAAAATATTCGGAATTTTTTTTTTTTATCTTATGAAATGATAGAGTTTTTTTTCTAAATCTAAATGGCTAAACAAAACATTTTTGCGATCAATACTTACGGAGATATAGAGGCTTGAAGTTGACAGAAAGTGAACTGCTTACGGCAACATCGCTGACTGCCAGTCACCCGGTAATAGTTTTTTTTTTTTCTACTTTTTTCTTTTATTTTTTAACATTTTATTTTTTCAAGTAACTTTTATGTCCTGTGAGACCAATATAAACCATATTTTGTATATATACACTCCTTGTATACTACACAATAACTGCTTTCTGACTGGCTGGCTGGCTGGCTGGCTTGCTGACCAGCTGGCTGGCTGGCTGGCTTGCTGACCAGCTGGCTGGCTAGCTGACCAGCTGGCTGGCTAGCTGACCAGCTGGCTGGCTGGCTGGCAAGCTGACCAGCTGGCTGGCTGGCTGGCTAGCTGACCAGCTGGCTGGCTGGCTAGCTGGCTGGCTGGCTGAACAGCTGGCTGGATGGATGGCCAGCCGACTGGCTGGTTTGCTGGCTGACCAGCTAGCCGGCTGGCTTGCTGACCAGTTGGCTGGCTGGCTGGCTTGCTGACCAGCTGGGTGGCTAGCTGACCAGCTGGCTGGCTGGCTGGCTAGCTGACCAGCTGGCTGGCTGGCTAGCTGGCTGAACAGCTGGCTGGCTGGATGGCCAGCCGACTGGCTGGCTTGCTGGCTGACCAACTAGCTGGCTGGCTAGCTGACCAGCTGGCTGGCTGGCTGGCTAGCTGACCAGCTGGCTAGCTGGCTTGCTGACCAGCTGGCTGGCTGGCTAGCTGACCAGCTTGCTGGCTGGCTGGCCGGCCAGCTGGCTGGATGGATGGCCAGTCAGCTGGCTGGCTTGCTGGCTGACCAGCTAGCCAGCTGGCTGGCTGGCTTTCTGACCAGTTGGCTGGCTGACTGGCTGGCAGGCTGGCTGACCAGCTGGCTGGCTGGCTACCTGACCAGCTGGCTGGCTGAACAGCTGGTTGCATGGATGGTCAGCCGGCTGGCTGGCTGGCTGTGTCTCTATCTCACAGGAACACATAAATACAATTATACATAGTATAAATTACCTAGGATACACGTGAGAATATAATAATAATAATAATAATAATAATAATAATACAGTGGTACCTCGAGTTACGATATTTTTTCGTTTGAGAATGCTGTTCAAGTGCCATTACCAAACGAATTTATCCCCTTAAGGAATAATGTAAAATAGACTAGGCCTTTTACACCCCCAAAAATATACTTACAAAAGCATTTAAAAAAATAAACTTACATAAAAGGGCGATTTTGGGGACCATCGTAACTCGAGGTACCACTGTAATAATAATTATTATTATTATTGAAGCATGGTGTAAGAGTGTCAGTCTTATCACTAATCTAATTACATCAGTGACATTTGAAGAGGGGTGAGGGTCCTCTTATCTTATTATTATCGCTAAACTAATTACTGTTGGCATTTGATGAGCTTCGCCTGCCTGCCTCCCTCCCTGCCTGCCTCCCTGCCAGCCAGCCAGGGGTTAGCCTGGTCTTATCACCAAACTAATGACAGTGATTACATTTTACAAATGAGGGTACACTGCCTTCCCTTTATTTGTTTTCACTGTTTTATCTGCCTGTCTGTCTGTCTGCTTTTCTCTTTCTGTCTCTCTCTGTCTCAGAGACAGTCACTATTGAACCAACACTGCCACATCTGAGTCCTGATATATTATTTG
>WNWK01049283.1:0-13259 GCA_009830355.1 Cherax destructor | reverse complement strand
GAACCTCTTAAAAACCCTCGCACATCTTTCATGGGGGCTGATCATCAAACTCTCCTTCGCCTGCATTCAGCCTTAATATTATCGAAACTTGATTATGGTGACCAGATATATTCGGCGGCCTCCCCTGCTACTCTTTCCAGCCTTAATCCTATACATCACCAGGGATTGTGTTTATGCCTTTGTTCATTTCGTTCTTCCCCGGTTGAGAGCCTCTATGTAGAAGCGAACATTCCATGCTTATCCGATCGTCGTGATGCACATTGCATTCGCTATTATGTTTGCTCTCATGACCTCCACAATCCTTCCATGTATAGGATTGTCACAGATGTTAGTAGACGCTCGTTATTTATTCGTCGCCCCTGTTTACTTCATCCCTTTTCTCTTCCATTCAGCTACCACCTTCATATGTTCATGTGACATCTTCCTTTCCCCTACCCCCTTGGGAAGTTCCTGCTGTCCGTGTCTGTTCTATTCCTCTACCTTGCGCAAAAGCCCAACTACCTACGGCGGCTTCTCGCTCTTTTTTTCTAGACCACTTCCGTTCTCATTCCCATGCCATCGCAGTGTACACCGATGGTTCAAAGTCATCTGACGGTGTCGGATTCGCAGCAGTGTTTCTGGACAGTGTCGTGCTAGGGCATCTATTACCCTCGGTTAGCATATTTATGACTGAATTGTATGCCATTCTTGTTGCACTTATCCGTATTGCATCAATGCCTGTGTCACCATTTGTGGTCATTTCAGACTCCTTTAGTGTTTTATAGGCTATCCGTAAAATTTATACACCTCACTTAGCATAGTGTGGGATAGCCTAGGATAGTGTGGGATAGCCTAGGATAGTATGGGATAGCCTAGGATAGTGTGGGATAGCCTAGAATAGTGTGGGATAGCCTAGGATAGTGTGGGATAGCCTAGGATAGTGTTGGATAGCCTAGAATAGTGTTGGAAAGGCTAGGATAGTGTGGAATAGGTTGGGATAGCCTAAGATAGTGTGGGATAGCCTAGGATAGTGTGGAATTGGCTGGGATAGCCTAGGATAGTGTGATAGGCTGGGATAGCCTAGTATATTGTGGAATAGGCAAGGTTAACCTTGTATAGTGTGGGATATGCTGGGATAGCCTAGGTTAGTGTTGAATATGCTAGGACAGTGTGGGGTAGGCTAGGATTGAGTAGGAAAGCCTATGATAGTGTTGGATAGCCTAGAATACAGTTGGATAGTCTGGTATGGCATAGGATAGTGTGGGATAGCCTAGAATAGTGTGGAATAGGCTGGGATAGCGTAGGATTGTGTAGGATAGGCTGGGATAGCCTAATAAAGTGTCTGATAGCCTAGGATAATGTGGGATAGGCTGGGTTAGTGTGGGATAGCATAGGATAGTGTGGGATAGCCTAGGATAATGTGGGATAGCCTAGGATAGTTTGGGATAGCCTAGGTTAGTGTGGGATAGCCTAGAATAGTGTGGGATAGCCTAGGATAGTGTTTGATAGCGTAGGATAGTGTTGGATAGCGTAGGATAGTGTTGGACAGGCTGGAATAGCCTAGGATAGTCTGGGATAGCCTAGGATACTGTGGGATAGGCTAGGATAGTGTGGAATAGGTTAGGATAGCCTAAGATAGTGTGGGATAGGCTGGGATACCCTAGGATAGTGTGGAATTGGCTGGGATAGCCTAGGATAGTGTGAGATAGGCTGGGATAGCCTAGTATAGTGTGAAATAGGCTAGGTTAGCCTTGTATAGTGTGGGATAGCCTACGAGAATTTGGGATATGCTGGGATAGCCTAGGTTAGTGTGGAATATGCTAGGACAGTGTGGGGTAGGCTAGGATTGAGTTGGAAAGCCTATGGTGGTGTTGGATAGCCTAGAATACACTAAACTAGCCTCTTCTGTGGCAAAATCTAATCTCCATGAACATGCTGTGGAAACTTTTTTGAGTCGCTTAAGTTCCACAGGGTGAGCCGTATGGAGCCTTAACATACCACGGATAGGTCCTCGGAGTTTATGAACCCACACACCCATCCAAACAAACACAGTAGTTTGTGGAGGTAGAGAGATTACACATGTTAATTGATAGATTTACTCTCCTAGGAAGGTCTAGGTAAGTTTGTACAGTTAGTAACTAATAGTAGGATTATTGAGGCAACTTTAGATATTAATAATGTAGCTCTAGCACCTTAACATAGGTAGTTTTAAGGCCTCAGTAGGAACATTAGGTTATGTTAGCTAAGGATAACTGGCAGCTCCACACTTGAATCTAAGCAGGAGAGAGATGCTGGTTCCTTCTTCTTGGACTGGACACCGTGGTGTTAACAGGGTAATAAGAGCTAGAGCTCGGTGCCCCACGTGTCTTCAAAATACTTGCCTGGGAACCAAGAATCACAGTGGCTTCCCGACGTACTGTGGATATTCGTCTCTGGCCCAGGCCCACACAGTAAGACAATTTCTTGCATTTCTCTTAGTATAGCTGGCCAGCGATATTCGGAGTAAGGTGGGGTTATTTGAGCTGTGGGTTATAAGCGGGCGAACGCCCACTATAAGGTAATAATTGTGGGCAATCCCCCTTAAGTATTAGTCTAGAAGCTAGTGTCACTTACTGCATATATAGCTTAGGGAATATCCTTTGAAACCAGGGAACTCTGAGATGCAGGCAGGACACTAATACCACTTGAATTCTTGCAGATTAAGGTCCTTCCCTACACATGGTGTTTGGAGGGGGTTATAGCTTAGGGAGATTGGAAGACTAGGAGACATTTCTACTCCATCAAGTAAGTTAAACCCTTTTTTAGTCGTGCATGTAGGTGGGGAATTCTTTCGACTGCAGTCAGCTAGAAATTCTGTCCCATAAGCCACTTGTAGGTCTAAGAGGAACATCTCAGAGTCTCGGTGTCAACAGTGCTTGCCAGAGGGCAGCTTACAAGGAGGCAGTCCAAAAACAAATTTCTATATGGTCCTTCGAACCGGATGTGGAATAGCTAGTTTAGCAGACAGATTAGTCTTAATTAGCTAGGCCACAGTTAATGTACCAGGCATTATCGAAGTTAGGTTAAGTTATCACACCTATGCCCAAAGACTTAGGGTAGGTTAAGCTAACTACTCAGAAGTTTATTATTTACAGTGATTACAAGTAAGCCAGGGTAGGAAACTCGTATATTCAATTACAGTGAATTGCAAGGTAGCTACTGGTAGGTTAGGCCTCTGCAATATTTATAACAGCTAGGTCAGATTTAACCTAGTTAACATTTACCTTGATTTGCAAAGCTAGATTTAGGCTATAGTTGCACATTAATTTCAACAGTTATATAAAGTTAGGCTAGGATTTACCTTCTCCAACTAACTACACAATTAAAAACAAGCTGAACACAACATTATTTATTTACTGTTTATAAGTTGAATTACTGAATTTATTTTGTGTTAACCAAGTGAATTTAATTGCAAAGACTACATATTTTACTGTGTGAATTTTATTGTATTTGACTCATTTTAATTTGTGATTTACACCAGAGGCTAGCTTAAGTCCTGTAACTATTTACTGACGTGTACAGGGAATTGCTAGGGTAAGCTTTCATAACAATATACATTTTAGTTGGGTTTGAGGGCTAACAGTGTACATTTAATTGAGTCAAGTCAATGTATGTAAAGAAAGTCATTAAGCTTGTTGAGGAGCTTTGGGACTCACTTATTCTCACCTGTACCGTATCGTGCTGTGGGGTGGGCTAACTAAAGTATCAAATTAGTGACACACTCTTAACCAAACCACAACAATGACGGAGGAGAATCAGAGAGGAGCTGCCCCAGCTCTAATCCAGCTAAAGCACACTGAGTGCGCAGACCCATTCTCTCATGTCTAGGCCGCTCAAGCCTATCGCGCCAAATTTGAAGCCAGGAAAAATAAAACGTATATATACGTTCGGAGCGCTAGCGGTAAGAACGTATATATACGTTTGGACAGTTAATGGGTTAAAACAAAATTGTTATTTTTTTCTTATGAAATGGTAAAGGACCTTTCTCTGAAGGTAATAAAACAAGGTAGAAAATTTGATGGAAAACTGACAAAATTACGCTATCGTGAATTTTGCTGCATCAGTGATATACAGCCTCTCCTCACTTAATGATGGAGTTCTGTTCTTAACCCTTTCAGGGTCGAGACCCCGATTCTTAACTCCATTTCAACATTTTCGGAAAAAAAAAAAATGATTTGATAGAGAATCTTTTTCCGATCATAATGCCATCAAAATTATGAAATTTGGTTGGAAACTAACGGAATTATGCTTTCGCGAAGTTAGCGGTATCGATGCTATTTACGCATCAGCGATTTCGCCCACTTTGAGCACTATTTTCGGCAAATTCCAATGTTTCAGTCTACTAAAATTATAGCGATTTCGCTAGAATTTCATTTGTTCTATAAATTGAATATAAGAAACCACCAATTTACCGATTTCAACTACCCAATAAGGTGGTCAGAAATTGGTAATTTGGACAATTTCATACAAATTTCAAAAGATGCCAATTTCAAAATAGGGTCCAGAATAAATGAGACAGACATTCCTGGCACTCAAATAGCATTTTATCTGTTCATTAGTCACGTCTCCAGGCCCCTCTTACATTACATTACAACCCATCAACTAAAAAGGGTTATACGTATTGGCACATATCAAGTGACAGGGACCAGTAATAGGGGTTCAACACATCAAGACAGGAAGAATAAACACCACAGTAAGGGTAACCCGGGGGGTAAACTGTCGAGCCAAGAGAAGAGAGATTGTCTCTTCTGTAATGAAACCCATTTCTCTAAACTTTGCACCACTTATAATTCTTGGGATGCTAAAGTGAAGAGATTGGGTGAACTTAACAAGTGTATTCGATGTCCAGGCAATCATCATGTAAGGGAGTGCCAGACTAAATTGAACAATTGTCATCGATGCAACAAGGGAATGCACCACATAGTGATGTGTAAGGGTGAGTATAGTCCTAGTAATGGTGACTGTAATGGTAATGATAATCACCCCAACACTACGCATGTAAAGATAGCAGCTAACGTTCGTAATGATGGCTTAGCTGAAGGTGCATTACCTGTGTTGGACGTGACAATTAAAGATAAACGGCGTAAAGCCAAAAGAGTAACAGTGTTGTTAGATCAGGGATCTCAGCATACTTTCATAAAACGTAGTTGCCTTAATGGGATGAAAGTATGAAGGGGGGATCCTACCACCTTAAAATTATCTGGCTTTCTCTCAGATAAAAGAGCCCAGTCATATGACACGGTTTATATAAATGTCGGTCTGAGCAGAGAAAAGACCCAAGTTAATGCAGTAGTCGTGGATAGACTATCGGAGAAAATCTCAACCGTAGGGCTTAATGCCGCTACACAGAGACTCTCCCAGAATAATGTGAAACTGGCACCCTCCTTAGTAAACAATGACTCGGTGGGACCAATAAGTATTTTGATAGGCAGTGACTATTATGCCACCCTTGTGAAAGGTATGGTGAAGAAATGCGGCATCACTCTTCTCAACACTGGTGCAGGCCATGTAATTTATGGCAGGTTCTCTTGCAGTAATGAATGACTGGAGGAAGCTATAAATACAGTCACAGTGTGTCTTACTCATGAAACGTCACCCCAGTACAAATATTCTTCTATAGATAATGCTGTTGAGCCAGTGTATAAATTGTAGGAACTAGACAGCATCGGGATCAATGTAAATAAGAGAGTCCAGATGATTCCTTTACTCAGGAACAATACCTCAAGGATGTTAAATTTGAATCTGGACAATACTGGGTGCGACTCCCATGGAAGCTGAACCATCCAGAATTACCTACTAATTACCGGATGGCGTATGGACAAAGGCCTGGCTCCGCAAACTGAGTAAGACACCAGAATTGTTGACTGCTTATAATGGGATAAATAATGAACAGTTAATCAATCAGTTCATAGAGGAGGTACCTCCTGAGCAAGCCAAGATTCATGGCCACTACTTGCCACATCACGGAGTGAAGAAGGATTCAAAAACCACTCCTTTGAGGATTGTGTTTAATTGTAGTGCCAGGGGTAATAAAAGTGTACCTAGCTTGAATGATTGTTTAATGACGGGTCCGCCGCTGACGAAAAAATTGGGAGATGTATTATTAAACTTCAGAGTTAAGAATTATGCCTTTACGGCAGACATAAGTAAAGCTTTCCTGAGAGTGGGTTTGCAAGAAACGGATCGGGATTACATGCGATTCCTGTGGCCCGAGGATCCTAGCAATCCATTTAGTCCTCTGAAAACCTTCTGATTCAGAAGTGTATTGTTCGGTGCTACCTCCAGTCCGTTCCTACTTCAAGTGACAATAAACGCACATCTTAAATGTACAGGAGGTCCATTGAGTGAAATAATGAGTAAACAATTCTATGTGGACAATTTCCTGGGTGTGACGTCAACATAAGAGGAACTAATGAGGATATATGAAGGGGCTAATTGAATAATGCAGGGAGTGGAACAGTAATTCATCCAGGTTAAAGGACCGGATAAATAAAGACAATCCCGGAGATGGAGTATCTGGGTGTAGTAATGTATTGGGACTGACTTGGGATATTGAGAGAGAATTGTTATTGTTGAAGTCTAATAATTATAGTATGCCCAATAAATTAACTAAGAAAGTCCTACTAGCTGAAGTTTCAAAATGCTTCGATCCACTAGGCTTACCTGGAGTATACCTGGAGAGAGTTCCAGGGGTCAACGCCCCTGCAGCCCGGTCTGTGACCAGGCATCATGTTGGATCAGAGCCTGATTAACCAGGCTGTTACTGCTGGCCACACACAGTCCAATGTACGAACCACAGCCTGGCTGGTCAGGTACTGACTTTAGGTGCCTGTCCAGTGGCACCTCTTACAATACGAGGGAAGTTATTGATACAAGAGGCATGGAAGCAAAAGTGTGCTTGGGATGAAACCCTACCTGAGTAATTCGTTAACAGGTAGGAAGAATTAATTGGTGATTAGGAGAAGATTCCAATGTTGGAGTTCCCATGTCAGGTGGCGAGTCAAGAAGGGATTAATATATTCCACATTTTTTGTGATGCTTCTAAATTGGTGTACGGAGCAGTCGCTTATCTTCAAAGTGATAAAGACATTTCTCTGTCATGTCTAAAGCTAAAGTGGCTCCAATTAAATTACGTACCTTACCTCAGTTAGAATTAACAGCCATTTATGTGGGTTTCAAATTAGCTGATTATATACAGAGTAAATTGCCAGAGATAAATATTAGCGACACCATAATTTGGTCTGATAATGAGGTATCCTTGCAGTGGATTCATAATGGGAATAGCAAGATTGTGTACATACAGAACAGAGTCGTGGAAATTAACCAGATGCAAGAGAAATATAATAGTCTGGGCCAGCATAAGCTAACCTTTAATCACATACCCGGTGAGGAGAATCCAGCTGACTTCTTGTCTCGTGGGTTGACTTATGCAAAATTTGTGAATACTTTATTGTGGTTTAAAGGACCAAGTTGGCTGGTGGATAAAGTTAATTGGCCTGTGCAAAAGGCATATTGCTCCTGTTGAAATTACTTTGAACACAGCTCCAGTCATTGGTCCCTCCTTAGCCATTGATATGAATAGATATTCATCTTTACCAAAACTGATTAATATCACGAAGTTGGTGTTTAACTTTATAAACAAGATGAATATCCCATATGATTTTCCACATCCTCTGAAATACTGGCTGCAGAGAGTACAAGGAGAAATCTACGGAGAGGAAATTAAATCAATAATGGAAGGGAAAATTGTGAAAGGTTCAATAATAGAAAAATTGAGGCTGTACTTGGAGGATGATGTAATCAGGTGCAGAGGTAGGTTGCAAAATGCTGAATTGGGTGAATATGCTAAACACCATATCCTGCTGCCCAAAACTCATCATCTGACAACTTTAAATGTGTTAAATGCCCATAAAAATGTGATGCATGGTGGAGTACATGATACCTTAAATTACATTATCGAAACTTTCTGGATTCCTCAAGGACGACAAAGTGTGAAGAGGGTCAACAAGACATGTGTAGTGTGTCGCTGTGTGGATGCCAGAACCTATATGTACCCAGGACCTCCACCATTGCCCAAGGAACGAGTGCAGTTAGTAAAGCCATTTGATGTAACAGGTGTGGAATATAGTGGTCCAATCATTTTGACGTGTAATGCAGATGGGGTTCCTTTGAAAGTGAATGTATGTTTATTTACTTGTACCACTACAAGGGCAGTGCATTTAGAAGTGGCGCAGGATTTGTCTGCAGAACAATTCATACAGCTGTTTCGGAAATTTGCAGCTAGGAGATCCTGTCCGAAACTAATAATTTCGGATAATGCCACTAACTTTGTAGCGGGAGCACAACATTTAAAGGAACTAAATGAGAGTAATGATGTACAATCTCTGCTAAATCAGCGAGAGTGTGGCTGGAAGTTTTTTACTCCCAGAGCTCCTTGTCAGGGCAGATTGTACGAAAGACTGATAGGTACAGTGAAGAGGTGTCTACGTAAAGTACTACACCGGAAACGAATTAATTTGGAGGAATTCCGTGCAGTATTAGTGGAGGCAGAGAATCGTATAAATAATCGTCCTCTCTCGTGCATGATTGACTCTCCCGACCGCAGACATACTGACTCCATCTCACTTGATATGTGGGCGAAAACTGGAAGTTGCACCTATCTATAGAGATAATCCTGAGGAAATTGATGAAGATTAAAATAACGTGACAGTGTTAAGTGATAAATTTAAGATGTTTAATAAAGTAATTAATCACTGGTCTAATGTGTGGCGTAAAGAGTATCTTACACTACGTGAACACTTTTATGGTGCGTCAGAAGCGGCAAATCGACAGAATATTCAACCAGGTGACATTGTGTTAATTGATACTGAGCAACCTCGAACATTGTGGCCTCTGGGCAAGGTAGTAACATTGTACCCAGACGCTCAAGGTGTTGTCAGGAATGTCAAAGTGTTGTGTCATGGTCAAGAGAGTTTACGTACCATTAATAAATTAATTCCCTTGGAATTAAAAGGTGTTCAATCAAATGTGAATGAAAATCTAAGGGAAAGTGACACGAGTGATATTGAAGACAATGCTGACCAGAGGATACCAGAGGAAGAAAGTGTGATCGGGCCTACCAGGAGGACAGCTGTTCAGTCCAGAGAAGGATGGACTTGCCACCTGAAAGCCGATGCAATTTGAATCGTTTAACAACGAACTCCGCCCGGCCGCAGTGTGGAAAATATGGGTATTTCCCCGAAAGTTATACTAGATAAACTTTCCAATATGAATAGATATCATTAATGTGTTGCTGTTGGGTTATCATTTAACTGAGTAAAGGAGAGAACCAACAGCCCATCACGCATGCACGAGGGGAGAGGCAAGTAACGGGGTATAGGAGTGGGTAGTCTTGGTACGGTAGGCTTAGCTATAGTTACTATGGGCTAGGTGGCGTGAATATTCGACTTGATATGGTAGAACCCTGATACTGGGTAACATTTCGTGGGTTGAAGTGACGGGAATTAACATTGGTGAATACTGTGGGACATCAAAGTCCAGGAAATCATGTTAATATGATGAGAGGAGGGAAAAGAAGTCTTGATCACCAGCATGAGAGACGCCACCCGAGGCTGCCATGTTGGGAATGGAGGAAATGATCGTTTTCAACTCGATTCATCGGCTTCAAACCTCAACGTATAGACTGTTAACGAGTGTAAATCAGTGAGACATTAATTCGTTGTGTTAACCTGGAGTATACCTAGAGAGAGTTCCAGGGGTCAATGCCCCTGTGGCCCGGTCTGTGACCAGATCTCATGTTCGATCAGAGCCTGATCAACCAGGCTGTTACTGCTAGCCGCACGCAGTCCAACGTATGAACCACAGCCTGGCTGGTCAGGTACCGACTTAAGGTGCCTATCCAGTGCCTGCTTGAAGACAGCCAGGGGTTTGTTGGTAATCCCCCTGATGTATGCTGGGAGGCAGTTGAACAGTCTTGGGCCCCTGACACTTATTGTGTTGTCTCTCAACGTGCTAGTGGCACCCCTGCTTTTCATTGGGGGGATGTTACATCGCCTGCTGAGTCTTTTGCTTTCGTAGGGAGTGACTCTCGTGTGCAAGTTTGGTAATAATCCCTCAAAAATTTTCCACGTGTATATAATGTATCTCTCCGGCCTGAATTCTAGGGAGTACAGGTTTAGGAACTTCAAGTGTTCCCAGTAATTGAGGTGGTTTATTGCAGTTATGCATGCCATGAAGGTTCTCTGCACATTTTCTAGGTCAGCAATTTCACCTGTCTTGAAAGGTGCAGTTAGTGTGCAGCAATATTCCAGCCTCGATAGAACAAGCGACCTGAAAAGTGTCAACATGGGCTTGGCATCCCTGGTTTTGAAGGTTCTCATTATCCATCCTGTCATTTTTCTAGCAGGTGCGATTGCTACGGTGTTGTGGTCCTTCAAGGCAAGATCCTCTGACATTATCACTCCCAGGTCTTTGACATTAGTTTTTCGCTCTATTGAGTGGTTGGAATTTGTTTTGTACTCCGATTAGATTTTAATTTCCTCACGTTTTCCATATCTGAGTAATTGAAATTTCTCATCATTGAACTTCATATTGTTTTCTGCAGCCCATGGCTGCAGTGTCTTCAACGGTGGACACTGTCATGCTGATTCCGGTGTCATCTGCAAAGGAAGACACGGCACTGTGGCTTATATTCCTGTCTATGTCCAATATGAGGATGAGGAACAGGATGGGAGTGAGTACTGTGCCTTGTGGAACAGAGTTTTTCACTGTAGCCACCTCAGACTTTACTCTGTTGACTACTACTCTTTGTGTTCTACTTGTTAGGAAATTATAGATCAATCTAACAACTTTTCCTGTTATTCCTTTATCATACTTTTTGTGTGCTATTACACCATGGTCACACTTGTCAAAGGCTTTTGCAAAGTCTGTGTATATAACATCTCCATTCTGTTTGTCTTCTAGAGCATCCAGAACCTTGTCGTAGTGGTCCAGTAGTTGGGACAGACAGGAGCAACCTGCTCTAAACCCATGCTGCCCTGGGTTGTGTAATTGATGGGTATCTAGATGAGTGGCGATCTTGCTTCTTAGAACCCTTTCAAAGATTTTTATGATATGGGACGTTAGCGCTATTGGTCTATAGTTCTTTGGTATTGCTTTACTGCCCTCTTTGTGGAGTGGGGCTTTGTCTGTTGTTTTTAGTAACTGTGGGATGACCCCAGTGTCCATGCTCCCTCTCCATAGGATGTTAAAAGCACGTGATAGGGGCTTCTTGCAGTTCTTGATGAACACGGAGTTCCATGAGTCTGGGCCTGGAGTGGAGTGCATGGGCATGTCATTTATCGCCTTTTCGAAGTCATTTGACGTCAGGGTAATGTCAGATAGTCATGCGTCTGCCAAGTTCTGTAGCACTCTCATAAAAAATTCATTTATGTCTTCGACTTTCAGTCTGGTTAGCGGCTCTCTAAAAACTGAGTCATACTGGGACTTTAGTAACTCACTCATTTCCTTGCTGTCATCTGTGTAGGACCCATCCCGTTGAAGTAGAGGCCCAATACTGGATGTTGTTCTCGACTTTGATTTGGCATAAGAAAAGAAATACTTTGGGTTTCTTTCAATTTCATTTACGGCTTTTAGTTCTTCCCGCATTTCTTGATTCCTGTAAGATTCCTATAGGTTTAATTCGATGTTTGCTATTTCTCTGACCAGTGTCTCCCTACGTATTTCAGATATATTGGCCTCTTGTAGCTGCTCCGTTATTCTTTGCCTTCAACTGTATAGGGAGCGCCTCTCTTTTCTAGTTTACATCTTCTCCTTTTCCTTAAGGGAATTTGCCTTGAGCAAACCTCAAGTGCCACAGAGTTAATTTGTTCTAGACATAGGTTAGGATCCGTGATGCTTAGGCTATCTTCCCAGTTTATATCATTTAGGACTTGGTTTACTTGGTCCCACCTTATGTTTTTGTTATTGAAGTTGACTTTGGAGAAGGCTCCCACGCAGCTGATCACATTTTGTCGATCTAGGGCTCCCTGCATACATGTCTGGACCTCTATTATTTTGTGATCTGAGTATATTGTTTTTGATATGATGACATTTCGTATCAGATCATCATTGTTGGTGAAGATGAGGTCCAGCGTATTCTCTAATCTTGTAGGCTCTACTATTTGCTGGTTTAAGGTGAATTTGGTGCAGAGATTTAAAAGTTCATGTGTGTGTGAGTTTTCATCTGAGCTGCCTCCTGGTGTTATCTCTGCTACCACATTGCTTGCAATATCCCTCCATTTTAGGTGCCTTAGGTTGAAATCCCCCATGAGCAAGATGTTGGAGGCAGGAACTGGAAGATTTTCCAGACAGTGGTAAATTTTCAGAAGCTGTTCCTGGAATTGTTCGGACGTTGCATCCGGAGGCTTGTATGTAACCACGATGACCAGGTTTTGATTCTCGATGTTTATTGCTAATACTTCAACTACATCATTTGAGGCATTTAGTAGTTCTGAACATATAAGTGACTCTGTGATATACAGGCCAACCTGTTCACTCTGTCACATCTGTATAGGTTGTAGCCCGGGATCCATATTTCATTGTCCAAGTGATCTCTTATGTGGGTCTCTGTGAAAGCCGCAAACATAGCATTTGACTTTGTAAGCAGTCCACAGATGTAAGGTATCTTGTTTTCCGTTGCTGGCTTTAGACCCTGTATATTTGCAAAAATGAATGTCGTTGGATTGGTGGTATGGGGGGGGGTTCTGTCACTAATATCTGTTGTGTTGGAGTGGAGGCCATTGACTGTGATTCCACTCCAGAAATGATTGCAGTTGGTGTACGATTTCTGTCATTTCCTGCCAGCTTTTTTTCCTTCCTGGCACTAAAAAACCTCTCCCTCCGAAGTGGCTGTGGCTACCCAGGTTTTGCCATGGTCTGGATGTTCTGTGTCGTCTTGTACCCTTTAGGTGGTATGCCTGGCAATATAAGTTATAACGCATAAGTGCGATAAATCACCTCAACTACTGGGAACCTGTACTCTCTAGAACGCAGGCGGGAGAGATACATTATTATATACATGTGGAAAATATTGGTATTTTCCGAAAGTTGTAATTGATAAACTTTCCAATATGAGTAGATATCATTAATGTGTTGCTGTTGGCTTAACATTGACTGAAAAGAACCAACGAATTAACAGCATGCGCGAGATGCCTCGTCAAGTGGGCAGGAGCTGGGTAGAGGGGAATGGGCAGAGTGAATAG
>WNWK01049282.1:0-13259 GCA_009830355.1 Cherax destructor | reverse complement strand
TACAGAACCGTCAGACTGTTTGTCCAGCTCATAAACTTCATAGGGTATTCCCAGGTCATTAAATACCTAAGTAATAAAAAATACCATAAGTAAAGTTAAATTTACATGCTATAAAAATATCCTCACAAACAACTACAGTAGGGCCCCACTTATATGGCAGGTTAGGTTCCAGGTTACCGCCGGAAAGCAGATCGCCATTTTTTTCCACTTATAAATGCATATAAATGCCAGATGACATGTTTACACTAACATATATTAAGTTAGCAATAGAACTAGGCATTAAACAATAATAAAAAGTAAAATACACACAGTACACTCATTACTCACCTCAAAATATTTGTAGTCTTAATGTAGGGTGAGAGGTGAATAGTATTTATTGTAAAAAGTCGGGTGTGGTTGGTAAGGTAGCCCACCTGGCCACCCACACGTAATATACTACAATATTTAAAGCGCCCTAGAGCGATAAAATGCATAAACAGTACACTCATTACTTACCTTAAAATATTTGTAGTCTTAATGGTCTTAATGTAGGGTGAGAGGTAAATAGTATTTATTTGTAGAAAGTCAGGTGTGGGAGGTATGGTAGCACGCCTGGCCACCCAACCCACTACAACATTTAAAGTGCCCTTGAGCAATAAAATGCATATACAGTACATTCATTACTTACCTTAAAATATTTGTAGTCTTAATTTAGGGTGTGAAGTGAGTAAACGAGATAAAAACGAATAAACAAGAGAAAGAGAACGAGTAAATGAGAGAGGACAGAGCCGCAGAGTATGTAAACAAACATGAACGCGTCTGGGTATGGTTCATACACGTTCATTTCCATGTTTGTGAAGTTTATACCACAATACAAACACCTTACATTGTATACAAGTTGTCTCCACATTGGTAAAGTAGAATAAATAAAGAGCAACACTCCCATTCTCATGTAACACACCATTTTTAGAAATAATGAAGCTCTGAGTGAAGGCAAACGAAAGGAATAATTTTCTACAGTTACCCCCAGTAATACTATTGTGTAGACATTTTCTTTGGTGTTGAACTAGAGAAAACGTTATCTTTCTGACACTGACAAAATGACTGGAAAAACATTTCATATTTATGTTAATTTATTATACTGTGAGGTGTATTTATCATGTTACATAGTGTGCTTATTATATAATTTTGAAAAATATCATAGATGGATTAATCAAAATGTCTATATTAATGTAATATATGACGTTTAAAGCGCCTCAGAGTGATTATTATTGTGTTATTTGATTATTATTGTGTTATTATTTTTATTAATACAGTGGACCCCTGAGTTTCGACCACCTCAAAACTCAAACAATTATGGAAGTGTAATATTGTAAGTGCTTTTGTAAGTGTATTTTTGGGGGTCTGAAACAGACTAACCTACTTTACATTATTCCTTATGGTAATGGCACTTGAACAGCCTTCTGGAATGAATTATGGCCGATTTTAACATGTACCTGCATGCCAGCACAGTGTGTAAGTTTATTTAGGTACAGGTACACATACAGTGGACCCTTCAAAATCGTGATTAATCCGTTCCTGAGAGGCCGCCTATTTTCAAAATGGACGATTTTCAAAACCATTTTCCCCATAAGAAATAATGTAAATCAAATTAATCCGTTCCAGACACCCAAAAGTATGTAAAAAAATTTTTTTACACATTAAATGTACATTTATCTACACACAAAACAATGAGATATATACTGTACATAGTATAAAATAGTAATAAATTGACACTTACCTTTATTGAAGAGTTGTTGATGTGTGGAAGAAGGAAGGAGGGGAGAAGGTGGTGGTGGTGTTGCTAGTGTTTAGAAGGGGAATCCCCTTCCATGAACACTTCAGGTACCAAGTCCTTTTCTGGGGTTACTTCCCTTCTTTGTTTTTTAATGGCACTAGGACCAGGTTGAGAGTCACTGGATTCCTTTCTTGCAAAATAATTGTCCAGAAAGGTCTGTTTCTGGCGGTTCTTTAAAATGTCCCTAAAATGTGACAAGACAGTGTCATTGAACATGTCACATACACGGCCTGCAACAGCTTTGTCAGGGTGATGCTCCTCCACAAATTTTTCCATCCTAGTCCACATTGTACACATCTCCTTAATCTCTGAAGAAAGCAACTTCTTCCTTCTCCCTTCCTCCTCCTCTGAAGCAATTTCCTGAGCTTTGGTCTGTTGTTCTTGCAGTTGAAGGTCTTGCAGCTCTTCAGTGGTTAGTTCTTCATCGTGGTCCACCAGCAACTCTTCCACATCCTCACCACTAACCTCCATTCCCATGGACGTCCCCAATTCCACAATTTTTTCCACAACTGGCATAGGGCTGTCAGAGTCATCCACAAACCCTTCAAAATCCCTCTCTTGGACACAATCTGGCCACAGTGGTCTCCAAGCAGAGTTCATTGTCCTGGGAGTCACTTCCTGCCAAGCCTTACCTATAAGGCGTATGCAATGCACGATATTGAAGTGATCTTTCCAGAACTCTCTTAGGGTCAAAGTACTGCCTGAGGTTATGTCAAAACACCTTTGAAACATTGCTCTGGTGTAGAGTTTTTTGAAGTTTGAAATGACCTGCTGGTCCATGGGTTGGAGGAGAGGAGTGGTATTAGGGGGCAAGAACTTCACTTTGATGAACTTAAAATCCTTCACCATTTGCTCTTCCATGTCTCGAGGATGACCAGGAGCATTGTCCATTACCAGGAGGCACTTAAGTGGCAATTTATTTTCCAGGAGGTATTTCTTCACACTGGGGCCAAACACTTCATTGAACCAATCAAGGAAAATTTCCCTGGTGACCCATGCCTTATTGTTAGACTTCCAAAACACACACAAATTAGCCTTGGCAACACTGTACTTCTTGAACACTCTGGGATTTTCAGAGTGATACACGAGTAAAGGCTTCACTTTGAAATCACCACTAGCATTGCCACACAACATGAGAGTTAGCCTGTCTTTCATAGGCTTGTGTCCTCACAGTGCCTTTTCCTCCTGAGTAATGTAGGTCCTCTTTGGCATTTTCTTCCAAAAGAGGCCTGTTTCATCACAATTGAACACTTGTTGGGGTTTGAATTGTTCAGACTCTATGTACCCCTTGAATTCATGAACAAATTTTTCAGCCACACATTTGTCAGAACTTGCAGCCTCTCCATGCCTTACAACATTGTGTATGCCACTTCACTTCTTGAAATTTTCGAACAAGCCTTTGCTGGCCTTGAATTCATCAATATCAGCACTCATTCCAGGACTTTTGTTTATGAGATCATCATGCAACTGCCTTGCCTTTTCGCAAATTATTGACTGTGTAACACTATCTCCTGCTAACTCTTTTTGTCTGATCCACAAAAGCAACAACTTCTCAACTTCTTCAATTATTTGCGATCTCATTTTCGATAGCATATTCACCCCTTTCGCAACATCAGCTTCCTTGATTTCCTTTTTCTTCAACAAGATGGAAGTGATGGTTGAATGGGCCTTCCCATACATCCTGGAAAGCTCCACCACACGTACACCACTTTCATATTTTTCTATGATCTCTTTCTTAACTTCTATTGTTTCTCACTTTCTTTGCCACAGGGCTGGCACTAGGAGCTTTCTTTGGGCCCATGGTAGCTTATTTAGCAGTTGCAAGCACTAAAACGAATGGAATACTAACAAAATGTATGGTATGAATGCATAGGTGGCAGTGTGGGTGGTGGTCACTCGCTGGTAAACAATGGCAAACTGACGCTCAATGTGTTTATGTGCCCAGGCGGCGGGGAGGCCATGCGGACGCGTTTCAGACAACCGGCGATTTTCAAGGAAATGGGCGATTTTCAAGTCGATTTTTTGCCGAAAAAAGGGGACGATTTTCAAATTCGCCGATTCTCAAGGGAGACGATTTTCAAGGGTCCACTGTAAGTATAATTATCAGAGTACATATGTATATATAAAATATGAAATAACTTTTAAACACTTTAAATTTTGGAAAGTTTCCAGACATAATGGAGAGATGTGCTCATGGAGAATGTAAACAAACCGGGTGGCCTGCGGTGACTGTATCAGAAAGTCAGATGGGGGGAGCTGTATAGAAAGTTTTGGTCATAATCTGAAATGTCCGTATTAGCTGAATACCGTGAAGAGGGGGCCCTACTGTATTTGCAGATGTAAAATAAGATGCAAGTTTATACTTTTTGTTTTTACCTCAACAGCTGTCTCCCACTAAGGTAGGGTGACACAAAGAAGAAACATTCACTATTATTCATTCAATCACTGTCTTGCCAGAAGTGTGCTGATATCAAAATTCAGATTACCCTGACTGCAAAAACCCCACCCCTCCTTCAGAGTGCAGACACTGCCCTTCCCACTTCCAGGACTAACCAGTTTTCCTGAATCCCTTCATAAATGTTACCTTGCTCACACTCCAACAGCACATCCATTAAAACGACTTCTCCATTTACTCCAAACACACGCACATAGGCCTGCTGAATGCTCAAGTCCCTATAACTCAAAGCCTCTATTAACCATTCATTCCAACCATTCTTAAGATGATACCTTTGCCTCATATTTTCCACCCCAGATTTATGCACTCTGTCAACCTATCCTACTCCACCTTCCCTACAATCCCAAACCACCCTTGGTGACCCCACATCACCTTTAAATTTCTACACTTAAAATTTTCTGCATGATATTCACACCACACACCACTCTCCAACATGATATCTCCACTGCCTCTAGTCTCTCTGCTGAAGCATTCAAAACTCATGCCTCACACTTACAGTGCCTGAAAAAATAATCCGGACCTCCCCTTATTACAAAAATCATTTAAAAAACAATATACAGTGGTCCCTCGACTAACGATCTTAATCCGTTCCAGGAGCTAGACCTCAACACGAAAATTTTTTATTCGAAACCTTATTTCCCATAAGAAATAATGTAAATACAATTAATCCGTTCCAGACATCCAAAAATATTCACAAAACAATTATAAATAGTATATATAAAGTAGTACTATATGTAATATGTAATATAATTAAACATTTAAAATAACATTTACTTACCTTTATTGAAGAGACTTGCTGGCATCTGGAAGATAGGGAGGAGGGCAGGGGAAGGAGGGGTTAGTGTTTGGAAGGGGAATCCCCCACCAGAAGGACTTCAGGTAACAAGTCCCTCTCTGGGGGTTACTTCCCTTCTTTGTCTTTTAATCCCACTAGGACCAGCTTGAGAGTCACTAGAACCCTGTCGCAGAAAATAACTCCACAGTCCTCTGTTTCTGGCGCCTGTTTCCCTGCATGCCTGCTACACTCCCTGCATGCCTGCTACACTCCCTGCATGCCTGCTACACTCCCTGCAACACTCCCTGCATGCCTGCTACACTCCCTGCATGCCTGCTACACTCCCTGCATGCCTGCTACACTCCCTGCATGCCTTCTACACTCCCTGCATGCCTGCTACACTCCCTGCATGCCTGCTACACTCCCTGCAACACTCCCTGCATGCCTGCTACACTCCCTGCATGCCTGCTACACTCCCTGCATGCCTGCTACACTCCCTGCATGCCTGCTACACTCCCTGCATGCCTGCTACACTCCCTGCATGCCTGCTACACTCCCTGCATGCCTGCTACACTCCCTGCATGAATGCTACACTCCCTGCATGAATGCTACACTCCCTGCATGAATGCTACACTCCCTGCATGAATGCTACACTCCCTGCATGAATGCTACACTCCCTGCATGAATGCTACACTCCCTGTATGCCTGCTACACTCCCTGCATGAATGCTACACTCCCTGCATGAATGCTACACTCCCTGCATGAATCCTACACTCCCTGCATGAATGCTACTACTGGGGTGCCACTAGGAAGCTTCTTTGGACCCATGGTGACTTATTTCACAGTGACAATCACTAAACCAGCAATAAACAGAGTAAATTTATTGTGAAATGTTTGAAAGAGCGCACTGGGTATTGTTCCCTCAAGTGTAAACAACGCTAGACTGGCGTCTTGCGCAGCGAAGCGCGGGCAGGTGGACAGGTCTGGTACGGATCGCTACACAAGAAAAAATCGCTACACGAGAAAAATACTGACCGTTAAAAGCAACCGTTACACAAAAAAATCGTTATTCGGACAGATCATTACTCGGGGGTCTACTGTACAGTGTTACCTCTACTTACGAGCAGTTCCCAACTCGAACAATCATGTAAGTGTATTTTTGCAGGTGCTTTTGTAAGTGTATTTTTGGGGGTCTGAAATGGATTAATCTAATTTTCATTATTTTTTATGGGAAAAAATTCCTTCGGTATCGGCACTTAAATAGCCGTCTGGAACGAATTTTGCTCGTAAGTAGAGGTACCACTGTACTTTCATTACGTGCTATATTATACCTTGTATACTTATTTATCTTCTTTTTCATAAAATATGTATTACTTATTACCAAACCTCTTTCTACACATAGCTCAATTAACGGTTCCCCATTTGCATTTACCCCTGACACCCCAAATTTACCTACTACCTCCACAACATTTTTACCCACTTTAGCATTAAGATCCCCAACCACAAGTACTCTCTCACTTGGTTCAAAACTCCCCATGCACTCACTCAACATTTCCCAAAATCTCTTCTCTCTCCTCTACACTTCTCTCTTCTCCAGGTGCATAAGCACTTACTATAACCCACTTTTCACATCCGACCTTTATTTTACTCCACATAACCCTTGAATTTATACATTTATAATCCCTCTTTACCTGCCATAACTGATTATTCAACATTACTGCCACTCCTTCTTTAGCTCTAACTCTATTTGAAACCCCTGACCTAGTGGTAGTAGTAGTGGTAGTGGAAGTAGTAGTAGTGGAGTCAGTCATATTCTAGGAAAGGAGCACTGCAATGAAGCTGGCAGCCCACATAGGGTAAGGACAAGAACACAGAGGAAAAAATGAAAATAAAATAAAGAAGGACAAATACAAGGCAAAAGAAAAGAAAGAAAACCCAGAGGAGAAAGAAGAAAGAGGAGAAGGGGGAAGAGATAGAATTAATCAGGTTAAGTCACGTGTGTTCTGAAGTTTGGAGCATTTAACAATATAATGGGAGAGGAAAGCATCTACAGAGACAAAGCCAGGGCTAAGATTCATACAGGGAAAGTTGTGTATAAGGGAGGATTCAACCAGACGGCGACTGTGAAAGTTGGACATAGAGTAGACAGTTTTAGCAGAAGACCAATCAATAGGATGACTGTGATCTCTGACATGACAGAAAAGAGCATTATTAGTGTCGGCAAGCCTAACACTATTTTTGTGCTCCCTAAGTCTGTCAGAAAGAGATCGGCCACTTTCTCCAAAGTACTGAAGAGGACAGGAGGAGCAAGAAATAGAGTAGACTCCAGGAGAATCTATAGAGGGGAGGTATGAACTAGATTAGTGCGAAGAGTGTTAGTCTGGCGAAAGGTAAGTTTGATGTCTAAGGAACGGAGAGAGTTGTTGAGATTAGAGAGACCAGAGATGTAAGGAAGGCAGAGGACAGGAGAGTTCCCAGGAGTAGAGGGTTTAGGAGAGAATTAAGTCCGTTTGGCACGAGAGAAAGCAGAGTCTATGAAATGGGAAGGGTAGCCAAGGCGGGAAAATGAATTATGAGGAGTGGAAATTTCTGCTTCAAGGAACTGAGAATCACAAATGCGGAGAACACGGAGAAAGAGGGAGATAAGAACACTTTTCTTGACAGAGGAGGCATGATAAGAAAAGTAGTGAATGTACATGCCACTGTGCATACGCTTGCGGTACACGGAAAAGCCAAAACTTGTAACTGAGCGGTGGACATGAACATCAAGGAAAGGAAGCAAAGAATTAGATTCCCAATCAGCTTTAAACTTAATGGAAGGGGCAAGATTATTAAGAGCATCAAGAAATGGTTGGAAGAGACTAGAGTAATGAGGCCAAAGAGCAAAGATGTCATCTACATAGCGGAGCCAGAGTGAAGGACATACGTCAATAGTGGGAAGAAGAACAGTTTCGAAGTATTCCATGTAAAGATTAGCAAGAACAGGAGATAGAGGAGAGCCCATAGCGACACCAAATGTTTGAGAATAATATTTACCTTGAAAAGAAAAGGAATTAGAATCCACACAAAGGCGGATAAGATCAAGAAAGACATCAGTAGGTATAGGGAGATGAAGTAACCCTTCATTGGCCTTCTCTCTTGAGAAAATTAAGGACATAATCCAGAGGGACATTAGTGAAGAGGGACTCGACATCAAGACTAAGCATCTTACAGGTTGGGAGAGGGCGAACCCGTTCGATGAAGTCTTGAGAGTGACGAAGGTGGGCAGGAGAAAAAGTACCAAGAAAGGGAGTGAGGGTTTTGGCTAGCCAAGAAGCAAGAAAATAAAAGACAGAACCTCTAAAAGATATGATGGGACGCAGAGGAATATCAGGTTTGTGAGTTTTGGGAAGGCCATAGAAATAGGGCAGAGAGGGACAGATGACATGAAAACATTGAACAAGGTAAAAGTCAGAAGGACAGAGGTCGGAGAGAGTCTTAAGTTTCTTGTTGAAATTTCTCTTGATGCAATCAAGAGGGTTGGAAACGAGAGGAGTGTAGGTACGTGAGTCAGAGAGCAAGACATCGGCTTTATGGAGGTAATCCTCACGATCGAGGATAACTACCGAATTACCTTTGTCAGAAGAGAGTATGACAATGTTAGAGTTGGATTTAAGAGAAGAAAGGGCAAGTTGATAGCGGCGAGGAAGGTGATGGTTCTTAGAAAACAGGCTATCAAGAGCAGGAAGGAGAGCGCCACGAAAAGTGGATAAATCAGGAAGATTATTATTACGAGAGCGAGACTGGCGAAAAGAATCAAAAGAGCTAATCATGTCAATACCAGCACGAGGAGTAGGTGAAGTGGCAAAGAAAAGACCAAAACCAAGCAGTTCAAGCTCGTGTTGGGAGAGTGTGACAGAAAACAGATTAGTAACACAGTCGGTAAGGGAGGATTTGGACAAAGGACTATCTGAGATGAGACGTTGAAGTTTGTTCTGTAGCTTAGAAGAATGCATTTGTGAATTCAGGCGAGCAGTGTCAAAAGCGATGGTAGTGAGAAGGTTACAGAGATCTTGTGGAAGAGAAGCAAAGAGAGCATGTTGATGCTGACAGAGAGTAAAGAAGGCATCTTCAACCTGAGACTTAGTAGAAATAATGAGCTATTGGAGTAGGAGACTGGCATGATCAGGAAAGGGAGTGCCCAGTGGGTTGGGTTTCAGGAAATGGTCCAAGTCGGACCGAAACATCGTCGTAAGCTCCTCTTTTCTATGTGCGGGTTGTGTGTGTATTGTTCCAGTCACGGTATTGTGCCTTTTTTGTTTTTTATCGAACAGTTATGTAAGTGTATTTTTGTAGGTGCTTTTGTAAGTGTATTTTTGGGGGTCTGAAATGGATTAATCTAATTTTCATTATTTCTTATGAGAAAAAATTCCTTCGGTATCGGCACTTGAATAGCCATCTGGAACGAATTAAGCTCGTAAGTAGAGGTACCACTGTACAAGCATATACAGTAGACCCCCGGTTTACGTACTGCTCCAAACTCGAACAATTATATAAGTGTATTTTTATAAGTGCTTTTGTAAGCGTATTTTTGGGGGTCTAAAAGGACTAATCTAATTTACATTATTCCTTATGGGAACAAATTCGTTTGGTAATGGCACTTGAACAGCATTCTGGAACAAATTAATGACGTAAACCTGGGGTCCACTATATATACACACCCCTCTGGGTTTTCTTCTATTTTCTTACTAGTTCTTGTTTATTTCCTCTTATTTCCATGGGGAAGTGGAACAGAATTCTTCCTCTGTAAGCGATGCGTGTCGTAAGAGGCGACTAAAATGCCAGGATACGGCCGGTTTGTTGAAAGAACAATAATAATAATATACATGAAAGACAGTGAAAGGGTTAAATTGCCATTAACAGGAAACAGTCTGACATACACATTTATGATCTGATTAACTGTATGACTCAACTTGCATTGGATCCTGCTACATTATGGCACTGTTAATTGACAATAATGCAACTAAGGAGAGCTGTAGAGATCTAACCGACAACTAATAACTCATAACTGACAGCAACGACAATCCCACCTGAAATGGAAGAGAATTAAGTACTCTATCTTAAATGCCACCAAGTATCTCACTACCGAGGCCTGGTCTCAGACCGGGCCGCGGGGGTGTTGACCCTCGAAACCCTCTCCAGGTATACCTAATAAGAGCTCACAGGCAGATGTTGGTATGCTACCATTATACTGAGTTACATCACAACTACCCCACAGTTCTGAAATTTATATTAATGAATTAAAAGTATTACTGTATTATGGCTAGATTCCAGTCACTGAAATATCAGTGTAGTCTGGTAATTCTATATACAGTGGACACCCGAGTAACAAACAAAATTCATTCCAGAAGCCTGCTCAAGTGCCATTACCGAACGAATTTACTCCCTTAAGAAATAATGTCAAGTAGGTTAGTCCATTTCAGACCCCCAAAAATACACTTACAAAAGCACTTACAATTTATACTTACATACTTGTATGATTTCCGGGTGTTCGTAACTCGGGAGTCCACTGTAGTCGTATACCCATGTAGTCCACACATAATACAGTGGACCCTCGGTTAACGAAATTAATCCGGTCCAGGAGCTATTACTTAATCTGAATCTTTCGTTATCTGAAACCTTATTTCCCATAAGAAATAATGTAAATACAATTAATTGCTCCACAAAAAAAATAATCACAAAAAAAAAAATAACATTTACTTACCTTTATTGAAGAGTTGCAGGCATCTGAAGGTAGAGTTGCTTGACAGGGGCAGGGTGTTAATGGTTGGAAGGGGAATCCCCTCCAAAAGGACTTCAGGTAACAAGTCCCTCTCTGAGGTTACTTCCCTTCTTTTTCTTTTTAATGCATGAATGCTACACTCCCTGCATGAATGCTACACTCCCGCATGCCTGCTACACTCCCTGCATGCCTGCTACACTCCCTGCATGCCTGCTGCACTCCCTGCATGCCTGCTACACTCCTGCATGAATGCTACACTCCCTGCATGAATGCTACACTCCCTGCATGAATGCTACACTCCCTGCATGAATGCTACACTCCCTGCATGAATTCTACACTCCCTGCATGAATGCTACACTCCCTGCATGAATGCTACACTCCCTGCATGAATGCTACACTCCCTGCATGAATGCTACACTCCCTGCATGAATGCTACACCCCTGCATGAATGCTCACTCCCTGCATGAATGCTACACTCCCTGCATGAATGCTACACTCCTGCATGAATGCTACACTCCCTGCATGAATGCTACACTCCCTGCATGCCTGCTACCACTGGGTGCCACTAGGAAGATTCTTTGGACCCATGGTGACTTATTTCACAGTGACAATCACTAAACCACCAAAAAAGACACCAAATATATTGTGAATCTTTGAAAGAGCGCGCTAGGTAATGTTCTCTCAATGGTAAACAACGCTTCACTGGCGTCTTGCGCTTGCGCGGAGCAGGCGGACACGTCTAATACCTTTCGGTAACCGAGGAATTTTTCGCTAACCGACACGAAAAAGCTTACGTTTCCGAAGCTTACGTTAACGGAACCTTTCGTTAACCGAGGGTCCCATGGTGTTTGCATTGCACTGTCCATTACAGTGTCCACCTTTAAGACACGCAAGACTCCAAGAAACATCAACCAAATCTTTAAATGGGCTGCAGAAAGCAATATGGTTCAATGATGAGAAATTTCAATTCGATATGGAAAACGTGAGGAAATTAAAATTTCATTGGAGTATAAAACAAATTCCAACCAAAATAGAGCGAAAACTGATGTCAAAGACCTGGGAGTGATCTGCAGAGGTCTCCCCCAAGGACCATAACACTGTAGCAATTGCATCTGCTAGAAAATGACAGGATGGAAAAGAGAACTTTCAAAACCAGGGATCCCGCCCATGACGACACTCTTCAGGTCGCTTGTTCTATCTAGGCTGGAATATTTGCACACTAACTGCATCTTTCAAGGCAGGTGAAATTGCTGCCTAGAAAATGTACAGAAACCTTCCAGCACGCTTTTCCATAAACCACCTGTTACTGGGAACACTTAAGTTCCTAAACCTGTACTCCCTAGAATGCAGGCAGGATAGATACATTATTATATACACTTGGAAAACCAAAGGGATTAGTACCAAATTCCACAGAGTCACTCCCCACGGGGAAAAAACAAAGACTCAGCAGACGATGAACATCCCCCCCCAAGAAAAAAAAGGTGCCACTAAAATTGAGAGACAACACAATAAGTGTCAGGGGCCCGACTGCAACTGCCTCCCCCCATCCAAGGGGGGGTTTCCAACAAACCCCCGGGTTTCAAGCACCCAAAGTCGGTGCCTGACCAGCCAGGCTGTGGTTCGACGGCGCGTAAAGTAACAGCCTGGTTGATCAGAGACCCTGATCCACCATGAGGCCTGGTCACAGATCGTGTCGGGGGATTGACCCCGAACTCTCTCCAGGTAAACTCCAAGTAATATTCAAAAGTCAAACCTACTCACTTCAAGACATCCATACTTATTATTGTGCCTCACATGCATGGAACACTAAACCAAATATAAACCTCCACTCAAACTTCCCAACAACCTTAAAGGACACACGACCTAACACAAGACACAGATCACTCTTCAAGTCCCCCGGTCCATCTCACACTATTAAAAAATCAATGCACATAAACCCAAAAAAATTTGGAATTCATTACCTGTGAATAAAAAAAACCCTGTCTGTACATCAATTAAGACACTTCTTAAAACCACCCTTCACCTGAAACTAAATACACAGTATTAATTTTCCCACAAATTAACAAACATTTTCCACTCCCCCCAAAAAATCTTTACTCACTGTGTTTTCCCCCGCCCGAACCCCAAAAAATAAATGCTCAAAGAACAATAACTTGCACTTAACTTATATTTCATAGACGATAACCCAGTTGAATAATTAGTTCACCCTTATCAAACTATGTTTTTTTGCATTACCTAATAGAATAACTCATTCTCTTGTACTCATTCTAACTCGCCAATAACCATAGAACTGTTATTGCATTACAAATCATTGATTTGATTTGATTGATCGATTTAAAATTGAATGCTACATAAAGCAAATTGATTATTTTGACTTTTAAATGTACTGTTCAAAATTGAAAAAAATTTAATGCCTCAAAATTTAAAAAAGTAATGCTTCAAAATTTAATGT
>WNWK01049281.1:0-13259 GCA_009830355.1 Cherax destructor | reverse complement strand
TACCAATACCTATGTAATCTGCAATCTCCAAAGAAATAAAATTTACTTTACTTTACTAAGTAGTTAGCTGACAGGGAACATCTGGAACTTTCAGGCAAGAAGCTCTAGATTTTATGTCCTTTTATGTGCATTTAGTTTTTACACAGGATGAGATGGACACACGGACTATCAGATTTTTGTGTCTAGTATTATGCCTATTGCAGCTATCAAGAAAAGAGGTTTATGGCTGGATTAATATTATAATTTATTGTCCTGTATATGTAGCATGCACAGGAGTGAGTGAATTTTATGTACAATATATTAACCCTTTCAGGGTCCAAGGCCATTTTTGGAAGGGGTGCACCAGTGTCCAAGAATTTTCAAAAAAAAAAATTCTTATTTTTTTATGAAATGGTAGAGAATCTTTTTCTGAAGGTAATAAAACAAAAAGTACGAAATTTGATTGAAAATTGACAAAATTATGCTCTCGCGAATTTTGATGTGTCAGCGATATTTACGCATCGGCGATTTTGCCGACTTTGACACCCATTTTAGGCCAATTACATTATTCCAGTCGACCAAATTCTTAGCTATTTCACTAATATTACTTCTATTCTATCGATTGAGCACAAGAAATCGCCCAGTCAACTGTTTCAACTACAAAATAAAGTGATTGGAAATTGGTAATTTAGCCAATTTAACTCAAAGTTCAAAATATTCCAATTTCAAAACAGGGTGCAGAATAAACAATGCAGGCTTTCCTGGCACTAAACTAACATTTCCTTTGTTCATTAGCTACGTTTCCAGTCTTTATAAATGAATTCCATTTTTAATTTTTATTCACATAATGAATTTTTATTCAAACCAAAAAATGGAAGATTTACTGTTATGCAATATTGTAATAATTGTACAAATAATATCAACACATTTGTGAACATATATTAGACACACCAGCTGGCGCGTATTAGACGTGTGAGGTCCTTTGTTTACTCTTGAATATAGGCAAAAATTTAACATTTCCGCTATTTTGAGCTCAGTTTCAAGCCATTTGCAGTACTAAAACCAATCAAAATCATCTCTATATCTGTAATATATCTTCCATTCTATCAAATGAGATCAAGAAATCGCAAATACAACTATACAAAGTATACAAAAAAACACTGCAAAGTCACTGTTTTAATCGAAAATTGCAGTTTCAGTTTTTTTTTCTCTCATTATGCATTGTGTGCTGCAGGATTTGTTTTATGTGGTGCACACTTACCACATAGATGTATTCTCTCATATCTAGGCCCAAATTTGCCGCTCAAAGCTTATCTGAGCGAGCTGAGCTCATGACGTAGAACTACGGCACAGACCCTGAAAGGGTTAATTAAGTTTAAGCCTTTGAAGAGTAGGGGTGTTTGTTTCCTGGCATCTGACTGGGTGATCATTTATACAACCACTTTTTGTAGAGTTATTATTGACTTGATTTCCTGTAGTGGATCCCCAGGCACAACAGCATAGGTGAGGTAAGGATAGATTAGAGAATAGTATAATCTAAGTAGTGCTGTTTGAGGTACATAGTAATGTATCTTGGCAAGGATGCCAACTGATGGAGCAAATTAGGATGACTTGAAGAGTGTATAAATCTGTAGTGTAGGGAATGAGGGATAAGGGTTGCTCAAGGAAAGACTGGAGGGAAGGGGGTAAAGGTGGTTTTGTATGTTAGGGGCTTGGACATCCAGGAGGCATGTGTGAGTGTGTTGGATATGAGTGAGTGGAGGCAAGTGCTTTTTATGACAACATGCTGCTGGAGTGTGAGCAAGGTAACATTTATGAAGGGATTCAGATAAACTGGTTGGCCAGACTTGAGTCCTGGAGGTAGTAAGTACAGTGCCTGCACTCAGTTTGGAGGGGCATCTGAGCTGTGATGTCAGTACACCTCTGGCAAGTCAGTGATGGAGTGAGTGATGGTGGAAGTTTCTTCTTCTTCGGGTCACCCTATCTTGGCGATAGACAGCTGGTGATAAGAAAAAGAAAAAAAAAAAAGATGGCAAGTACAGTGTCTGCACTCTGGAAGGAAGAATGGTAATGTTCAAGTTCAAAGGGATGTCTGAGCTGTGGTGTCAGCATGCTTCTGGCAAAACAGTGATTGAATGAATGACAGTGGAAATATTTCTTCTTTTTTGAGTCACCCTACTTTGGTGCGACAGCTGAGGCTTTAAAAAAAAAGCAATCATAATCCTCCTTCCATCACCACCACCAGCCAACCAGCTTGTCCCTGTCTGGACTAAAGTGCACATTATGAACCTGTAAATACTTATCCCCCTATTACTCTTTCCTTCCTCCCTCCACCCCTAGTCTCAACTTAGTGTCAGCTCAATCTCACTTCATTTAGCTAAGTGTTTATTTTCTTGTGGCTAAGTCTTAGACACTTACATAAATTGAAAAGCAGCCATAGGATTTCTTTCAAAATGTGCTCACTGAATTTCCCATGGCCAAAATCTGTCTTTGTCCTAATGATTCATTCTTAGGAATGCTAATATTAATCAGTTTAGCATATTTAAAACTATAGTTAAAAAAATCAAGTCATGTTGGACTTGGGTTCATCTGGCCAGGTGTTTATTTTTTTTTAACTTGACACAAGACACAAATTAAAAAACAAACTAACCAACCACTTAAGGTGAAATCCAACCAACAAAAAGCTGTTTTCTTTTTTTATCATTCTTTCTTATGAATGCCTATATAAACCAGTTTAAGAGTAATATTTAAAGAGATACCATTTTAAAAGGGTTTATTAAAAAATAAAGTTGTGATTTAGGTGAATGTATATATAAATGAATTTATACCTCAAACAGTGAATTACTGGTCAAAATAGGGGTCAGTACACTTAAGCAAATTTGTACAAAGCAAAACCACAGAGCAGGGAAAACCTGGTATGTTAAAAATTTAAGATTGTATGATAATAATTGCCATAAGCATAAGCTGAGTCTTCAAAAAATCTGGGGAAATCAGAGCAAATGAGCATGTATCATCTATCTAAAACAGAAATTTGTTGAAAAATTGAGTTTCCTGTAACCCCCAGGATGAGGTCAGAATGTAAAAATGAGAGAAACACAAATCAGAGACAAACCTTTATTTGAAAATAATGTACAGTACAGTAAAAAAAATTTTTTTCAACAAGTTGGCCGTCTCCCCAAAGGCAGGGTGACCCAAAAAGAAAGAAAATCACCAAAAAGAAAATACTTTCATCATCATTCAACACTTTCACCTCACTCATACATAATCACTGTCTTTGCAGAGGCACTCAGATACAGTAGACCCCCGAGTTTCGTAAAAACTTCACTCCTGAAGTCTGCTCAAGCGCTATTACCGAACAATTTACTCCCTTAAGGAAAAATGTCACGTAGGTTAGTCTATTTCAGACCCCCAAAAATACACTTCCACAAGCACTTACAATATTATACTTACATAACTGTACGATTTCCGGGGTTTACGAAACTCGGGGGTCCACTGTACTACAGTTTAGAATAGTCCCTCCAAATTGTCACTATCCCAGACCCCTCCTTTAAAGTGCAGGCATTGTACTTCCCATTTCCAGGACTCAAGTCCGGCTAAATCAATAACCGGTTCAAACATCCCACTTTGACGGGTTTTTTTTAGTCAGTAAATTTTTTTTTTTTTTTCAACAAGTCGGCCGTCTCCCACCGAGGCAGGGTGACCCAAAAAGAAAGAAAACCCCAAAAAGAAAATACTTTCATCATCATTCAACACTTTCACCACACTCATACATAATCACTGTCTTTGCAGAGGCGCTCGGATATGACAGCTGAGAATAGTCCCTCCCAGCTGTCACCATCCCAGACCCCTCCTTTAAAGTGCAGGCATTGTACTTCCCATTTCCAGGACTCAAGTCTAACTAAATCAATTAACTGGTTTCCCTGAATCCCTTCACAAAATGTTACCCTGCTCACACTCCAACAGATCGTCATGTCCCAAAAACCATTTGTCTCCATTCACTCCTATCTAACACGCTCACACATGCTTGCTGGAAGTCCAAGCCCCTCGCCCACAAAACCTCTTTTACCCCCTCCCTCCAACCTTTTCTAGGACGACCCCTACCCCGCCTTCCTTCCCCTACAGATTTATACGCTCTCCAAGTCATTCTACTTTGATCCATTCTCTCTAAATGACCAAACCACCTCAACAACCCCTCTTCAGCCCTCTGACAAATACTTTTAATAACTCCACACCTTCTCCTAATTTCCACATTCCGAATTTTCTGCATAATATTTACACCACACATTGCCCTTAAACAGGACATCTCCACTGCCTCCAGCCTCCTCCTCGCTGCAGCATTTGCAACCCATGCTTCACACCCATATAAGAGTGTTGGTACCACTATACTTTCGTACATTCCCTTCTTTGCCTCCATGGATAACGTTTTTTGTCTCCACAGATACCTCAACACACCACTCACCTTTTTTCCTTCATCAATTCTATGGTTAACCTCATCCTTCATAAAACCATCCGCTGACACGTCAACTCCCAAATATCTGAAAACATTTACTTCTTCCATAATCCCTCTCTCCAATGTGATATCCAATTTTTCTTTATTTAAATCGTTTGATACCCTCATCACCTTACTCTTATCTATGTTCACTTTCAACTTTCTACGTTTACACACTCTCCCAAACTCATCCACTAATCTTTGCAACTTTTCTTTAGAATCTCCCATAAGCACAGTATCATCAGCAAAAAGTAACTGTGTCAACTCCCATTTTGCATTTAATTCCCCATAATTTAATCCCACCCCTCTCCCCAACACCCTAGCATTTATTTCTTTTACAACCCCATCTATAAATATATTAAACAACAATGGTGACATTACTCATCCCTGTCTAAGACCTACTTTTACCGGGAAGTAATCTCCCTCTCTCCTACACACCCTAACCTGAGCCTCACTATCCTCATAAAAACTCTTTACAGCCTTTAGTAACTTACAGTAAAAATATACAGTACAATATACAGTGGACCCCCGGAAATCAGACATACGTACAGTGGACCCTCGTTATTCGAACACTCCAAAACTCAACCTTTTATGTAAGTTTATTATTTTAAGTGCTTTTATAAGTGTATTTTTTGGGGGTCTGAAATGGACTCATCTAATTTACATCATTCCTTATGGGAATAAATTCGTTTGGTAACAGCACTTGAACAGCATTCTGGAATAAGGGTGAGTTTTGGAGTGTTCGAATAGTAAGGGTCCACTGTAATTCATTCCAGAATACTGTTCTAGTGCCGTTACCGAACGAATTTGTTCCCATAAGGACAAATGTAAATTAGATTAGTCCGTTTCAGACCCCCAAAAATACACTTACAAAAGCACTTACAAAAATACACTTACATAATTGTTCGAGTTGGGAGCAGTACGATTTCCGGGGGTCCACTGTACAGTAAAATGTTACTGTATAACCATTTACCTCATATCCAAAATTTGTCGACTGAGGGTTGCATCCTGGGGGACAAAACTGAAGGACCCCAATGGAAATAAGACAGACAGTACTCGATGATACACTGACTTTCTTGGGTTATGCAGAGTGACTAACCCTCCAGTTTAAAAATCCAAACAAAATTTATCTTAACCTTATCCAATGAATTAAACCTAACCTAGTTTAAACTGAACTAGGAGTTAAATTCTAGGTTAATAATAATAATAATAATAATAATAATAATAATAATAATAATAATAATAATAATAATAATAATAATAATAATAATAATAATAATAATAATAATAATAATAATAATAATAATAATAATAATAATAATAATAATAATAATAATAATAATAATAATAATAATATAATACCCTTATTTCTACATGTACAAGGTATACAGGTCTAGCTGACATCAATGACATACAGTGGACCCCGGAAATCGAACATTCTTCGTTCCAGAATGCTGTTCAAGTGCTGTTACCAAATGAATTTATTCCCATAAGGAATAATGTAAATTAGATTAGTCCAATTCAGACCCCTAAAAATACACTTACAAAAGCAAGGGTCACCCCGATCCACAAAGGAGGTGATCAAACAGACTTTTAATAATTATAGACCAATATCTAATTTACCACTGCTTTCTAAAATCTTCGAAAAATTCATTCATAGACAGATCTATTCCTACCTCGTCTCACACAACGTACTCAACCCCTGTCAGTTTGGATTCAGGACCAACAAGAGCACAAATGATGCCATTATACACATGCTACCTGGACCTGGAGTCTACCTGGAGAGAATTCCAGGGGTCAACGCCCCCGCGGCCCGGTCCGTGACCAGGCCTCCTGTTGGACCAGAGCCTGATCAACCAGGCTGTTACTGCTGGCCGCACGCAGTCCAACGTACGAACCACAGCCCGGCTGGTCAGGTACCGACTTTAGGTGCCTGTTCAATGCCTGCTTGAAGACAGCCAGGGGTTTGTTGGTAATCCCCCTGATGTATGCTGGGAGGCAGTTGAACAATCTTGGGCCCCTGACACTTATTGTGTTGTCCCTCAATGTGCTAGTGGCACCCCTGCTCTTCATTGGGGGGATGTTACATCGCCGCCTGCCGAGTCTTTTGCTCTCGTAGGGAATGATTTTTGTGTGCAAGTTTGGTACTAAGCCCTCGAGAATTTTCCATGTGTATATAATAATGTATCTCTCCCGCCTGCGTTCTAGAGAGTACAGGTTTAGGAACTTCAAGCGTTCCCAGTAGTTGAGGTGGTTTATCGCACTTATGCGTGCGGTGAAGGTTCTCTGCACATTTTCTAGTTCAGCAATTTCACCTGCCTTGAAAGGTGCAGTTAGTGTGCAGCAATATTCCAGCCTAGATAGAACAAGCGACCTGAAAAGTGTCCACATGGGCTTGGTATCCCTGGTTTTGAAGGTTCTCATTATCCATCCTGTCATTTTTCGAGCAGATGCAATTGCTACGGTGTTATGGTCCTTGAAGGTGAGATCCTCTGACATGATCACTCCCAGGTCTTTGACATTAGTTTTTCGCTCTATTGTGTGGTTGGAATTTGTTTTGTACTCCGATGTCATACAGATTCGGGTGTCATCTGCAAAGGAAAACACAGCACTGTGGCTTATATCTCTGTCAATATCTGATATGAGGATGAGGAATAGGATGGGAGCAAGTACTGTGCCTTGTGGAACAGAGCTTTTCACAGTAGCTGCCTCAGACTTTACTCTGTTGACTACTACTCTGTGTTCTACATGTTAGGAAATTATAGATCCATCTACCAACTTTTCCTGTTATTCCTTTATCACGCATTTTGTGTGCTATTACACCATGGTCACACTTGTCAAAGGCTTTTGCAAGATCTGTGTATATAACATCTGCATTCTGTTTATCTTCTAGAGCATCCAGGACCTTGTCGTAGTGGTCCAGTAGTTGGGACAGACAGGAGCGGCCTGCTCTAAACCCATGCTGTCCTGGGTTGTGCAATTGATGGGTATCAAGATGGGTGGCGATCTTGCTTCTTAGAACCCTTTCAAAGATTTTTATGATATGGGACGTTAGCGCAATTGGTCTGTAGTTCTTTGCTATTGCTTTACTGCCCCTTTGTGGAGCGGGGCTATGTCTGTTGTTTTTAGTAGCTGCGGGACGATCCCAGTGTCCATGCTTCCTCTCCATAAGATGTTAAAGCATGTGATAGGGGCTTCTTGCAGTTCTTGATGAACACGGAGTTCCATGAGTCTGGGCCTGGAGCAGAGTGCATGGGCATGTCATTTATTGCCTTTTCGAAGTCATTTGGCGTCGTGGTGATGTCAGAAAGGCATGCGTCTGTCAAATTCTGTGGCACTCTCATAAAAATTCATTTAGGTTTTCGATTTTCAGTCTGGTTAGTGGTTCACTAAAAACTGAGTCATACTGGGACTTAAGTAACTCACTCATTTCCTTGCTGTCATCTGTGTAGGACCCATCCCGTTTAAGTAGGGGCCCAATACTGGTTGTTGTTCTCGACTTTGATTTTGCATAGGAAAAGAAATACTTTGGGTTTCTTTCAATTTCATTTATGGCTTTTTGTTCTTCCCGTGTCTCTTGATTCCTGTAAGATTCCTTTAGTTTTAATTCAATGTTTGCTATTTCTCTGACTAGTGTCTCCCTACGTATTTCAGAGATATTGGCCTCCTGTAGCCGCTCCGTTATTCTTTGCCTTCGCCTGTATAGGGAGCGCCTCTCTCTTTCTAGTTTGCATCTTCTCCTCCTTTTCCTTAATAAATTTGCCTTGAGCAAACCTCGAGTACCACAGAGTTAATTTGTTCTAGACATAGGTTGAGATCCGTGATGCTTAGGCAATCTTCCCAGTTTATATCATTTAGGACTTGGTTTACTTGGTCCCACCTTATGTTTTTGTTATTGAAGTTGAATTTGGAGAAAGCTCCCTCGCGGCTGATCACATTTTGTTGATCTGGGGCTCCCCGCATGCATGTCTGGACCTCTATTATGTTGTGATCTGAGTATATTGTTTTTGATATGATGACATTTCGTATCAGATCATCATTGTTGGTGAAGATGAGGTCCAACGTATTCTCTAATCTTGTGGGCTCCACTATTTGCTGGTTTAAGGTGAATTTGTTGCAGAGATTTAAAAGTTCATGCATGTGTGAATTTTCATCTGAGCTGCCTCCTGGTGTTATCTCTGCTACCACATTGTTTGCAATGTTCCTCCATTTTAGGTGCCTGAGGTTGAAATCCCCCAGTAGCAAGATTTTGGGGGCAGGAGCTGGAAGATTTTCCAGACAGTGGTCAATTTTCAGAAGCTGTTCCTGGAATTGTTGGGACGTTGCATCCGGGGGCTTGTAGACAACCACGATGACTAGGTTTTGATTCTCGACCTTTATTGCTAGTACTTCAACTACATCATTTGAAGCATTTAGTAGTTCTGAACATATAAGTGACTCTGTGATATACAGGCCAACCCCCCCCTTTTTGCCTGTTCACTCTGTCACACCTGTATAGGTTGTAGCCCGGGATCCATATTTCATTGTCCAAGTGATCTCTTATGTGGGTCTCTGTGAAAGCCGCAAACATAGCGTTTGACTCTGTAAGCAGTCCACGAATAAAAGGTACCTTGTTGTTTGTTGCTGGCTTTAGACCCTGTATATTAGCAAAGATGAATGTAGTTGGATTGGTGGTATTGGTGGTATGGGAGGGGTCTTTTTTTCCTAGCTCTAATATCTGTTGTCATGGAGAGGAGGCCACTGACTGTGATTCCACTCCAGAAATGCTTTCAGTTGGTGTACAATTTCTGTCATTTCCTGCCAGCTTTTTTTCCTTCCTGGCACTAAAAAACCTCTCTCTCCGGAGTGGCTGTGGCTACCCAGATTTTGCCATGGTCTTAATATACACCGCACTTGAGAAGAAAGAAGTCCCACTGGGAATCTTCATTGATCTACTCAAAGCTTTTGATACAGTCGATCATGATTTACTGCTCACAAAATTAGCACACTATGGTATAAGAGGTCACTCACTCAACTACCTAAAGTCATACCTTAATAACAGAAGCCAATACGTGTACACAAATGGAGCAAACTCTTCCACACAACAAATTACAGTCGGAGTCCCTCAAGGAAGTGTACTGGGTCCACTCCTATTCCTCATTTACATAAATGACCTACCGAATGCATCACAACTACTCAAACCCATATTATTTGCAGATGACACAACATATATCTTCTCTCACCCAAATCAAGTCATACTGGCCAATTCTGTTAATGCCGAATTACAGAAAATATCAACATGGATGACGACTAATAAGCTTACTCTAAATACTGACAAGACCTACTTCATACAGTTTGGAAACAGAGCCACAAATGTTCCACTTAACATAATGCTCAATGGTTCACCCATCACAAGACTCACAGAGGGAAAATTCCTAGGAATCCACATTGACAGTAGCCTTAAATTCCAAACACACATACAACAAATTTCCAAGAAAATCTCAAAGACAGTAGGCATATTATCCAAGATACACTACTATGTGCCTCAATCAGCTCTCCTTGCACTATATCACTCACTCATCTACCCTTATCTCACCTATGGAATCTGTGCATGGGGATCAACAACATTAAATCACCTTAGACCACTCATAACCCAGCAAAAGGCTGCAGTCAGAATGATAACAAATTCCCGCTCTAGACAGCATACTCCACCAATATTCAAAAGCCTAAAACTACTCACCATAAAGAACATTCACACTTATTCTTGTGCCTACTACATACATAGAACTCTACTCCCTAATATAAACCCTCCACTCAAAATTCTCCTCACCAACTTTAATAGGACCCATGACCACAACACAAGACACAGATCACTTTTTGATATACCCCATGTCCATATCAATCTATGTAAAAATTCTATGCACATAAAGGGCCCCAGAATCTGGAATTCATTACCAGTAAATACTAAAATAACCTTGTCCGAAAATCATTTTAAGACTCTTCTCAAAAACCACCTACTCACCCTAAACTAAATACTCATACTGTAAATTACTTTAAAAAATGCTCAATGTTATTTTCCTTAAGATAATTTCAATTTTTACTATTATATTACCATCCTACTAAACACTTACTACGTACAAGGTAATATCATCATATTGTAATTTGAACAATGTAATATAATCATATTGAAATTTGTACAAACTAGTATTTAAATAGAACAAACTCAATCAATTTCTCTAATATTTTGTTCATTGTTTATAAGCCATTAGAGTAAGCTGCCCTTAATGCCATGGCATGTCAGTGGCTCTCCTTGCACTTCAGTTTATGATTGTAATTACAAAACCTATGTAAACTTGCAATGAAATAAATATTTGAATTTGAACATAGTAGGTCCGAGTTGGGAGGCGTTTGATTTCCGGGGGTCCACTGTACTACTATATAGAAAGCTGCTTGTTGTGCAGTGCATTTCGGGCAAATTAGGTCAGTTTTGTCCCAGGATGAGACCCACACCAGTCGATTAACACCCAGGTATGCATTTTACTGATGGGGAACATAGACAACCGGTGTAAAGAAACACGCCCAATGTTTCTACCATCGCCAGGAATCGAACCTGGACACTTGCCATGTGAAGTGAAAGCTTTTAGCCACCAGGCCATGGGGCACCGTAGGGTAAATTAGGGTACATTATTTAGGCCAGGTTACCAAAGTTTTCCATTAGTCTAAAAACATGAGTAACATTTTACAACTGCTACTCAATGGATTTAGGCCATTAATTATAGTTTGAAGTGTAAAATATTAACTTGGTTAAGCAGTCAAGGTAACATTTTGCTGCACAAATGATAGAAAACAACCAAACCTAACAAAACCCACCTAACCTAAAGTAACACAACTTAACCTTACCTCTGTTGTCAATACTGGCTTGTCATTCTTTACAATGGGCCAGGCGCTTGCTAATGGCTCCAATGTCATGTGTAGTCAAAATTAATGTTCTATAACAATTTCCACAAGAAATACTTTAAGTAATTAAGTTTATTCAGGTATACACAAATACAATTACATAGATTATCATACATAGCAGCATATGTGTAGAGAACCTAGGATAGCCCAAAAAAGTCAAAGTGACTTATTTCCATTGGGGTCCTTTATTATTCCATGGTGTACATAGGTTGTACATATTGTAAAATGTAAACCAGCTCCACAGAGAAATCGTAACTATAGCCAGTTTATTTTACGTTCTTGAGAACACAAACTTATGGGCACATAAAACGCACATTACGTTAATTTCACCTAAGAAAACTCAATGAATAAAACAATATTACTAAGGAGTCCCTGTCAATTTGAGTAATGGTAAGTACAGTAAGATTACATGGGTATAATTACACAAGTACAATTATGAACGTTTTAGGCGACTACAATGACCTTACATAGCAACGTGTGTAAATTACGTAAATACTAAAAAAATAAATCAGACTTAATTCCATTGGGAGGCAATTCGGAGTTATCCGAGGAAGGGAATTATTATTATTATAATCAAAAGAAGCGCTAAACCACAAGGGTTATACAGCGCTCCGAGGAAGGGAAGGGTTGCTCCAACTCCTTGTATTAAGAGCCCTTCAATATCATACAAAACCATTCATCTTGTAAAGTGTGAAAAGAATCTTACCTTCATACTTGAGACGAGCCTCGTCCAATATGTCCTTCAACTTGTTGACTGCTTCTCGTATGAGGCTTCCAGTATCTTGCTCACTCATGTTCTCTCCCCCAGGGGCCAGGAGCTGAGATTCAACCCCAGCAAGCACAAGTAATTGAGTACACACTGATGGGACCCACACAGTCAGGAACTCTGATACAAAATGCAGAATAAGTGTGACGAAGCCAGATAACAGATAACTAGACCCCAGCAGCACCAGCACTTGTTGGGTTGATGGGTTGTGACCACTCTACGACCTCATGAACCCCACCGTCTAGTCTTGTTGCTTATTATATTTAAGGGGAAGCACTAAACCCATAGGAGTTATATATTGCATGAGAGGCATTCAGGTTCGATCCAAGGAGGGGACGGCAAGTCCAATTCCTTGGATTAAGAGCCCCTCGCTGGCATCAAACAACCTCCCTTATGGGGTTTTGTTATACCTGTAGTATACCTGGGGGGTATTCTGAGGGTCATCGCCCCCGACCAGGCCTCGTGGTGGATCAAGGCCTGATCAACCAGGCTGTTACTGCTTTCTACACGCAAATCAACATGTGACACAGTCAGGTACTGACTTTAGGCATCTGTCCAGCTCCTCCTCAAGACAGCCAGGGTCTATTGGTAATCTCCCTTATGTATGCTGGGAGGCAGTTGAATTGTCTTGAGCCCCTGACACTTACTGTGTTGTCTCTTAGCATACACTTGGTACCTCTGTTTTTATTAGGGATGTTGCATCTCCTGCCAAGTCTTTTGTATTGGTAGGAGTGATTTCCATATTGTGAGAAAAATCTCCAGTTTGTGAAGGGGCGATATTCCCTCTCTAGAAGGGGGAGTAATAGCCTCAGAAAGGACGAACGTCTACCTCACACCGAAAACATCACGTGTCTCCTTTACCCTGCAACGCTAATCAGGAACATGTAATAGATATGCGTCGTCATGCGCCTCTTTTTACCAGAATTCTGCCATCTATACATATGAGTGGAAACCTGAGCAACTGCTATTTCCCCATAGCAGGAAAAATTCAAAGAAAATACGCTTCACTTGGATAAACAAGTTCGGGGTATTAAAGTTTCTCAAACCCGCCTAGAATCCTAAGAAACAGATTCTAGGATGAAGTCTGTT